>BDRX01000119.1:24064-146611 GCA_003203535.1 Raphidocelis subcapitata | reverse complement strand
GCTTGCAAAACCCTAAACCCTAGGGCACAGACCCAATACCCTAATCTCGGCTTCAAAAACCCTAAACAGCGAGGTTTGCACAGTTTTAGGCAGGCCCTGCTTGCAAACAACGCAACGCAGCTTGCAAAACCCTAAACCCTAGGGCACAGACCCAATACCCTAATCTCGGCTTCAAAAACCCTAAACAGCGAGGTTTGCACAGTTTTAGGCAGGCCCTGCATGCAAACAACGCAACGCAGCTTGCAAAACCCTAAACCCTAGGGCACAGACCCAATACCCTAATCTCGGCTTCAAAAACCCTAAACAGCGAGGTTTGCACAGTTTTAGGCAGGCCCTGCCTGCAAACAACGCAACGCAGCTTGCAAAACCCTAAACCCTAGGGCACAGACCCAATACCCTAATCTCGGCTTCAAAAACCCTAAACAGCGAGGTTTGCACAGTTTTAGGCAGGCCCCAGTTCAAAAAGTCCTCACTGCCTCAATACCTTGCGCCTCCAACCTCGAACTTATATTGTCTTGGTGTGCATAGAAATTTGAGCTTGCTTTTTCAATGCGGGGTAGCCAGGGGCTGCGCAGCGTGCAAGTGTGTGTGTGGCGCATTGGCGTAGAAGCGTGGAGGCCGCACTTACAGCGTTCACAAGTCTATCCACACCGTCACTCTTGAGAAGGCTCGCTGCCCGAAAGACGTTTCGCACCGCTGGCCGGTCGCGACCCTCTAGACTGGTATGTAGAATCCGTCAGCTCAGCGCTGTATACCGTTGATGCAAGGGCTGATCACGCCTTCTGGGCCACTGAACCCTGGCTGCACTGCAAACCCGCGACTCTGATGCGCGTGCTGTCGCAAGCACCATGCAGCGCTGTCTGAAGCTCGCACTGCAGTCGTGCGCGGGAGTCGGGAGTACGCCCGTCGGCGGCCGCTGCTGGTGTCCCTGGCAGCACGGAACAGGCTTGCTTCAAGCAGTCTGGGAGCGCCACAACGAAGGACGGAGGTACTGGAGCAGAGCGCCGAGCGCTGGCTGGGAGTGCGGCTTGGGGGCCAGGCGTCGCGCAGCAGGCAGCAGTACAGCGGCGGGCGGGCAGCTGCTGCACCCTCTGGGCCCAGGAGGGTGCAGCTCCTCATTCAACTCAGTGGGCATTTTACACGATTGGTGGCCAAAAACTGGTTCATCCATTTCCTGCAGAAATCAACACTCCTGACAGAGATCGCTCGGGGGTCCTGCGACCATGGCGACCATCCCAAGCCACGCACATTAGTTGGCCCGATCATCATCGGCCGCGGTCGGTTGGGGCTGGACGGCTCCCGCGGGCGCCAGGTGAGCCCGCGCCAAGGCCGCTTTCGGTGGCCAGCGCGCTGCGATCGTGCCTGCGACCGCACATCTCGAGCGTGGGCAAGTGTGGGGTGCACTCGGATGGCCGCCGCAGCAGGGGGCGTCGCAGCAAAGGTGCCGCCGCTGCGCGCGCTGCCGCCGCTGCTGCTGCTGCTCGTGGCACGACCTCGCCCCTGCCCGCCTGATCAATGCGCACCAGCAGCAGCATGGCGGACGCGGCAGCGCTTGCAGCGCGCGTCGCGGAGCTGGAGGAGCAGCTGTGCGACGCGCGCGCGGACGCGCAGGCGGCTGCTATCAGCCTGGACCAGGCCGTGCAGGTGCGCACTCGCGGCGCTGTTCCCGCGATGCGGTCACAGCATCACCGGCAGGAAGGAGTCTTGCACCCGCACAGCCTCATAACCACCCTTGCACTGCCTGTTGGGTTGCCTGCAGGAGAGCCGGCGCCAGCATGAGGCCCTGGTGGCCGACAACGCCCAGCTGCAGCAGCAGCTGCGCGCACAGGAGCGCATCAGCGAGGCGGCGGCCAAGGTGCGCGGCGCACGGGCATTGAGCTAGCGTGCTTGGTGCTGCCGGTGCGCAGCAGAAAGCCCTGCGAGGCGTGGGGATTCCAGCGGCGCCCTTTGACAACCCCGCCCATGCCGTTGCGCTCCCCGGCGCGCAGGAGCTGCAGCTGGAGCGTGCCGCCCGCGAGCGCCTGGCCTCTGGGGCCACCAGCCACGAGGTCGCGGCTGCCGAGGCGATCGCCAGGATTGAAGCGCTCAGCAGCGAGCACAACGGGCTGTTGGCGGTGGTAGAGAGCCTGCGCGCCCAGCTGACCACGCGGGGTGCAGAGCTGGCGGCGCAGCTGGAGGCGGCGGCACGGCTGGCTGGCGATCAGGCCGCGGCCGAGGCGCGCGCAAGGGAGAGTGAGCGCGCGCGCTCTCGACTGGAGCTGGACCTCTCGCAGATGCACGCGGTGAGGCCGATGGCGCGGGCTGCCTCAGACTTGGCAGGGCAGCGTTCTTGAAGAAATGGGGGGGGCGGCGACTGGTCGGCCTGCCCAGCATTGTCAAAGCTTCCCGCTTGTGTTGCGCAACGCACCACCCTCAACTCGCCAAGCCCCCACCCAAAACCCCAATCGCCCCCAGCGCGCCGCATCGCTGGAGGAGCAGCTGGCCGCTGCCAACGACGCCGTGGACGCCAAGTCGGCAGACCTGCTGGCGCTGCAGCGCTCCCGGGGCGAGGAGGCCCTGGCCCTGCGCCGCCAGCTGGACGACCTGGCGACGGCGCTGGACGAGGCGCGGCGCGCAGAGGACGCGGCGAGGAAGCGGGCCGCGGGTGTGGAGGAGCGCCTCGCCGCTGTTGTGGCCCGCCACGCTGAGCTGGAAACAGGCGCCGCCGAGGCGGAGCGCGCGCTCGGCGATCAGCTCCGTGGCGCGCTGGCGCAGGCGGCGCAGTACCAGACGCTGGCCGCCAGCGAGTCGGCCAAGCGCGAGGAGGCGACGCGCGTCATGTCAGAGATGCGCGAGCAGGCAGCAACAGCAGCCGCGGCGCAGGCCGAGGCTTTGGAGGCCGCAGAGGCGCAGGCGGCCGACGCTCGCCAGCTGGCGGCGCTGTATGAGGCGCAGCTGGAGGAGCTGCGGGCGCAACGCCCCGCCACCGCGCGCACGCGGCGGGGGCGCGCCTCGGCGCAGGCCTCGCCCGGCGGCGCTGCTGGCTCTCCACAGTCACCTGCGCTGGCGCCGCGGTCGCCTGTTGTGGCCGATGCGCGCTCTGCGGCAGCGGCGGCGGACCAGCTCAGCAGGCAGCCGGCGGCGGTCGTGGCGGACTCCCTGCAGCAGCAGGGCAAGACGTTTACCGATGTGGTCGCGCTGTACTCAGACATGGTGGGGGGTGGGGTGGGGTGGGGTGGGGTCCCGGCAACGCGCTGGGATTCTGCGAATTTGGCTGCGCCCCTGGCCTGCAACTCTTCGCAGGGCACATCTGGCCCCGGCATGCTGCGCGGCACGCCCCCACCATCGCGCGTCACGCAGCGCAACAGCAGCGCAAAGCAGACGCCTGCTCTCCCGCCCCCACCCCAACGCGCCCAGGCGCATGCCTACCGCTCGGAGCGCGGCCGCGCAGCCGAGCTGGAGGCCAACCTGGACCGCCTCTGCGTCGCCGCCAGCCGCAAGGCGGCAGAGATGGAGCGGGAGCGTCGCGAGTACGAGGCAGCGCGCAGCGAGTTGGCCGACCTGCAGGCCGAGGCTGCCGCTGCCGCGGCGCATTCCCAGGAGCTGGGGGAGCGCGTGGCGGACCTGGCGCGCGATCTGGAGGCGGAGCGCCGCCTGTCCGCCGGCCTTCGTCGCGGCCTGGGTGACAAGGAGCGCCAGCTGGCGGTGGTCCTTGCAGAGGTGGAGCGCGTCGCGGGCCGCCCGGTGGTGGAGGGCGGGGCCGCCGCAGCCGCCGGTGCGGACGCAGCAGCGGCCGGCGAGCTCGACGCCGCGGGCGTGATCGATTTGCGGTTGGTCACGTTTGCGTCTCTAGCCCAGCTCGTGGAGCGCAACGGTCAGCTGCTGGCGGTGGCACGCGGGCTGGCGGAGCAGGTGGACGCGGGGCGACGCGAGGCTGAGGCGCGCGTCGCAGAGGCACGCGCGGCCGAGGCCGCAGAGACTGAGCGCCGCGTGGAGGAGCTCACCGCGACCTGCGCTGCGCTTGCGGCCGAGGCGCAGGCCTGCAAGCGCGCTGCTGATGCAGCACTCCTTGGCAGCGGCGCCGGCACCGACAGGAGCCTTGGCCCAGAAGCTGCAGCAGAGCTGCAGGCGGCGCGGGAGCGCGCCGCATCCCTGGAGGCCTCTCTTGAGCAGGCCCGTGCTGAGGCCGCGTCGTCCGCCGCGCTGCTGCAGGAGCAGCTCGAGGCAGCCCGTGCCGCAGAGTCGGCCGCGCGCAGCGAGGTTGCGTCTGCGCGGGCGGAGCGGCAGCTGCAGCTGAGCGCAGCCGAGGCGCTGAGGCAGCAAGTGGCAGAGGCGCAGGAGCGCGCAGAGCGGCTGGCGACGCAGCTGGCCGAGCAGCGCAGCGCAAGCCGCAGGCTCGAGGGGCAGATCATTGAGGTGTGTGCTGGCGCGCACGCCGCGTGCTTTGCAGGCCTGTGCCGGCTGCCTTCACCTGGCTTGTGCTAAGCCCCATGGCTGCGGCGTGCATGACCTAAACCCATGGCCCCCACTCTCTCACCCCCCGCCCCGCCTGCTCCCCTCCCCTCCCCAGCTTCGTGCGGTTGCTGACAAATCCGGTGAAGAGGCGCGACTGCTGGCGCGGCGCGCCGCTCAGACGGAGGCGCAGCTGGCGCACATGCAGGCGCAGGAGGCGCGCGTGCTGCAGGCGGAGCGCTCTGCCGCAACGGACCGTGAGCAGACCCTGGCCGAGCTGCTGCAGCTGCGCAGTGTGAACGCCATGCGCCGCGACGCCCACGCCCGCGAGATCAAGGCACTCACGGTGGGCTGCAGGGCTGTGGGGGGCGTTCCCTCGCGCAACAGTGCAGCGTCAGCGTGACCGTGTGCCGATGGCGCCATCCACCGCGACGTTGATTCGTCAACCTGCAACCTGATGCCGCCTTCATTGTCCACATGCCTCCTGCGTTCCCACTGCTCACCGCCCCCCTCCCGCCCCTCCACAGGACCGCATTGAGGCGCTGCAGGCAGAGCTGCTGCGCGCACAGGATGAGGCCTGGCGGGAGCGGGAGCGCCGCGCCGACGGCCTGCACGCTGCGCTACACGAGAGCGGCCAAACGCGCGCCGAGGCGGACGTGCTGCGCGGCCAGCTGGAGGAGTCGCGCGTCGCTGCCGCGGCTGCGGCCGCGCGCGCCGAGGCCCTCAGCCAGCAGCTCGCGTCGGCCCAGGGGCAGCTGCGTGCACTGCAGCACCAAGCAGAGGACCGAGCTGCACAGGCTGCGGCTGCAGCTGCAGCCTCTGCTGCCTTCGGGGCCCTGGAGGGGGAGGGCAGCGACGCCGCCCGCCACGCGGCGCGTGAGCTGGAGCGCACGCTGCAGGAAGCCCAGGCGCGCGTGGTTCAGCTGACGGGCGAGCTGGAGGCAGCACGGCAGCGGCAGCGCGATGTGGGCGCCCTTCTGACCGCTGCGCAGGCAGAACAGCAGCGCCTCAACGCCGCCAACGCGGCACTCAAGGCAGAGCGCAACGCCGCAGTGGCTGCAGACCGCAGTGCGGCAGGGCAGGCTGCGGCGCGGGTGGAGGTCTTGGAAAAGGAGCAGGCCGCCCTGGTTGCAGAGCGCGATGCAGCCATGCAGGTGTGCTGGGAAGGGAGACTGGGTGTTTGCGGGCCGCTTGCCGTGTCGATTGTGTGGCTGCTCGCAAAACGTGGAGGACATGGCCCCCACGCTGACCGCTCCTCCGCCCTCTGCACAGGACCTGGCTGCATCCAAAGCGGCACTGGAGGCGGAGCGGTCGCGCGCCGGCGCCTCGAACGCCCAGGCCGAGGAGCACGCCGCGCTGGTCGCCGGACTCCAGGCGCAGCTGTCCGCGGCGCTGCGCTCCCTGGAAACGGCAGAGTCCGCTGCCAAAAAGCGCGGCTACGACCTCGCAGCCACGCGCAGCCGGGCGGACAGCGCGCAGGCTGAGGCGCGCCGCATGCATGAGGAGTTGGTTGAGGCGCGCGAAGCTGCGGCTGCGGCCATGCGCGAGGCCGCAGCAGCCCAGGAAGAGGCGCGGCAGCGCGAGGCGGCGCGATCCGACGCAGAGCACCGCCTGGCCGCGGCGGTGGCGACCCGCGACAGCCTCCAGGCCCGGCTTGAGGAGCTGGCGCGCTCCGCTGTGGCAGAGGGCGCCTCGCTGCCGGCGGCGCCGACCGGCGAGGCGCTGCTTGAGGCGCTTGAGGCTGCGCGGCGCGACCGCGAGTACCTGGAGGGGCGGGGCGCGCTGCTGGCCGCGGACGTGGCGCGGCTCACGCGTGAGCGCAACCTCGCGCGTGCGGACGTGGAGGCCCTGCGGGGAGAGGTGCGCCCCAAGCTGGCATGTTGATTTTTGGGTGCTGCTGCGTCCGCGTTCAGCGCCTCAGCTCCTGTCAGTCATACCGCTTTCCCTGGCTGAGTGCCTCTGTTCATACCCCTCTCACCCTGCTGCATTGTATGCCTTGATTTCTGCCCTCTCAACCAACCAACAAACCAACCAACCCACTGCCCCCCCCTCAGGTGTCTCAGCTGCGCGAGGAGCTCGCCCACGGCGTGCTAACGCCCGAGCAGATGGCCGAGCATGCTGTGGCCGCCGAGCAGCTGCAGACGCTGCGCGAGTCCAACGCCCACCTGCGCACGCGCAACCGCGAGCTCGAAGACGCCGCCGCACGGCACGACCGCGAGGCGCGCGATGCGCTTGCGCAGCTGCAGCCCCTGCAGGGCCGCATCTCTGAGCTGGAGGTCGCCGTGGCGGTGGAGCGCGAGCGCGCAGGAAAGGCAGCAGAGGCGGTGGGGCGCGCGGAGTTCAGCCTGCAGCGCGTGGTGTCGCGCTCCGGCGTCGTCGACGCCGCCACTTATGACGCCGCGCGCGCGGAGGCCGACAGCGCCAAGGTGGGTTGCCGACCGTGCTGGTCAGGGGTCCTCAAAGGCAAACCCGCTACCCCAAGGTCCAGCATCGCACCATTGCACTGCCACCGCACAGCGGCGTACCGCAGCCACGCCCCCATGATCCCCCTCACCCCAACCCATCCACAGGCGGAGCTGGCAACTGCCAGGCAGGCAATGGAGGCGGCAGCCAAGGCAGCGCGCGCCGCGCTGGCCGAGGCGGTGCGCAAGGCCGAGGACGCCGCACGCTCGCAGGTGCAGCAGCTGACTGCTCGCGTCCAGCGTGAGCAGCAGGCGCGCCAGGCAGCCGAGGAGGCCAAGCGCGCCGCTGCTGAGGCCGCGCGCCAAGCAGCAGAGGCCGCGAAGCAGCAGGCCAAGGAGGAGTACGAGGCCAAGCGCAATGAAGTCACCCGCCGCGCCAACCAGCAAGTGCAGAAATTCAAGGTGCGGCGGTCTCCTCCCCCCGACGCCGGCACACCACTCGCGCGCATGCACCTGTTGGCGCTCCAGGCACACTGCCCGGTGTTGCTCGCTGCAGTCCTGCCAACTTCCCGCCATCAAATGCTGCCTGCCCTCTTCTGCCAAATCCGCAGGCCGACTGGGAGGCGGCAAAGGCAGAGCTGGAATCGGCGCAGCAGCAGGCACAGCGCAGCGAGGCGTTGCAGAGGCAGGTGGAGGCGCTGCAGAAGGAGGTCCAGGAGCTCCAGAAGCGCCTGGATCAGGCGGCAGTTCTTCAGCAGCAGCAGCAGCAGCAGCAGCGGCAGCAGCAGCAGCAGCAGCAGCCAGCCAAACCGCACGCTGCCAAGCTCGTCCCAGGCTCAGCACCATCCCAGCCACAAACGGCAGGCACGCTGAAGCCTACGCCTCCAGCAAGCCGCACGGCCTCCGCCACAGCCCTTAGCCCTGCAGCCTCAACCTTCAAGCCCTCTGCCGCGCCCAAGCCGGCTGTTGCAGCCCGGCCATCGGCCACGCCCGGCGCAGTGGCGGGCCCCAAGCCCAGCGTGGCCACCCCCGGCGCAGCGGCGGGCCCCAAGCCCAGCGCAGCCGCGGCCCTCGCAGCCGGGCCTGCGAGCAGTCAGCAGAAGCAGGCGCAGGCCGACGATGACCTGGCAGCTCTCAAGTCTGCCTCCCTGGGCTTGAAGAGGCGATGGCAGGGGGCGGCAGTTGGCAGCAAGGCCGAGGCGGTAGGGGCCGAGCCGTCCTCCCTAGGAGAGCAGGCTGGCGGCAATGTGCAGGCAGCTCAGGCCCCCGCAGCAGAGGCCGCAGCAGGCACTGACGCCGCGCCCCCTGCCAAGCGGGCACGCCAGGAGGACGAGCAGGCGCCTGCAGCATCTGCCAGCGAGGTGGCGCCGGCGGTGACGGGCCCGGTGCCGGCTGTCATAGCGCCCGTGTCCCAGCCTGCCGACGCCGGCGATGAGGACATGGCAGAGGCAGCAACAGAGCAGCAGCAGCAGCAGCAGCAGGCCACGGCAGAGACGGCGGCGGCTGCTGGGGCAGAGGCGGCGCGTCGCGCCGCTGACGTTTCAGAGACAGAGGCCGACGGCCCGGATGACGATGAGGCGGGGCTGGTGGGGATGGAGGGCGGCGACGGCGCAGCGCTGGGCGTCGCGGATCTTGCCCACGAGGGCACGGCCGCTGCTGGCGAGGCCGCGCCCGTACAGCAGCAACCAGCCCAGCAGGCCTCGCAAAGTGGCGGGGACAGCGAGGATGAGGGTGACGCAGCAACGGAGGAGGTACAGCAGGGCGCTGGCAGCGATGTGGAGGACACTGCAGGTGGCGGCAGCACCGCTGCCGAGGGCGTTCAGCAGCTGCAGCAGCAGCAGCAGCAGCAGCAGCAGCCGCAGCAGCAGCAGCAGCAGCAGCAGCAGCAGCAGCAGCAGCCTGATCACCCTCAGCGTCAGCAGCGCGCTTCAACGCCAGAGGCCGGGGAGGGTGCCGGTCGGCGGCGCGCTCGGCAGCCCATCCTGTGGCTTGCGGCAACGGGGGTGGCATCCCCGGTGCAGCCCGCCCTGCCGAGGCAGCAGACGCCCCCGCCCTCTTCCCAGCAGCAGGAGCCGCAGGAGCAGAAGCAGCAACCGCAGGAGCAGCAGCAGGCCCCGGCCGACCCGTCAGCAGAGCCCGCGCCTGCCGCATCGCGGCGGGCGTCCCTGCACCAGCAGGGCGCGCTGCGTCCAGGTGCTGCGGGCGGGCGCGGCCGGGGCCGCAGCAGCGGCGGCGCAGGCGGCGCCCCCCCAACGCAGCCGTGATGTCTGGTATTATCTGCTTGTAATCACTGCCATGCGACGGGCGTGCCCACCTGGGGGCTTGGGGGGCGTGCTGCCGCGCGTTGACTGTCGAACGGCTGGACGGCACCGGCTCGGCGGGCGCACCCGCAGGGCAGCTGCGCGCTGGGTCACCGGCCTGCAAGGGACCAGCACGCCACGGGGCAGGGCTTTCTAAACCGTTACCGGAAACCCCTCACGCGAGAAGCCAGATCACAAGTTGCGCGCTGGCCGGGCGATCTCGTTCACCGGGCTGAGAGCTCCTCGGTGTCTTCTGCCCCCACGGCTAAAGATGCAGCAGCCTCAGCAGCAGCCGCAGCCGCAGCAGCCGCAGCCGCTGCAGCCCGGCACGGCGCCTGCGCCGCCGCCGCCGCTGCCGATGCAAGCGCTTGCGCGGCCCTCCCCCGCCTCGGCGGGAGCCCAGGCTGCAGCAGCCCCTTACACGCTGCATGAGGACGGCGGTGGCATTGAGATCGGCGGCTGGCACGTCCGCGCCACGCGGGCCCCCATCATCGGCGATGCCGCGGTGGAGGGCGCGCTGAGCGCGCTGGGCGGTGTCCTGACGGTGCCCGAGATCCTGTTTGGCGACAGCCGCCTGGAGCTGCGGCATGCAGCCTCAGGCGTCACGCTGGCGTTCGATGCGCTCGACGCGCTGCGGGCGTGGCGGCAGGAGGACCTGCCGCCGCTGAAGGTTTCGGTGGCGCAGCAGTGGCAGGCGGCGCGGCGCGAGGAGATTGAGCGCCAGGCGGCGCTGGTGCTGGAGTACGATTGGACCTACACCACTCCCTACCAGGGCACGCTGGAGGGGGCGGCAGGAGGAGCGGGAGGCAGCGACGGCGGCTGCGACGGGGTCGCGCCAAGTCAGCAGCAGCAGCACCAGCAGCAGCAGCAGCAGAAGCAGGGGCAGCCGCTCCAGGGCGCTGCGTCCGACGACGCATGCGCAGCAGGCACGCAGGGCAGCAGCAACAGCGGCGGCGCGGCCGCCCATGTCGCCACTGCTAGTGCAGACAACAGCGGCGGGTGGCGGCAGATCTGCACCAGCCTGCAGGCACAGCCGCAGAGCCCCATGGCCGCAGCGCGAGCCCACGCGGTCGCTGCGTCCGCAGCAGGGCCGGCTGCGCCACCGCCAGGCGCAACGGCCTTGCCGCCGACGGCAAGGGCTGCAGCAGCGATAAGCGCCGCGCCCGGCGCCATGCAGGCGCGCGGCCCTGCCTTCAGCAGCGCCCCGGCACCGCCGGCCTGGGTCCCGACCCAGCACCAGGCGGACCGCGCCCTGCTGCTGTCGCGTGACGAGCCCATCCTGTTCTTTGCCGACGTGCCGCTGTACGAGAGCGAGCTGGACGACAACGGCGTCAGCGCGCTGGGGGTCAAGGTGCGCGTCATGCCGCGCTGCTGGCTCGTGCTGCTGCGCTTCTGGCTGCGCGTCGACGGCGCGCTCGTGAGGCTCAGGGAGACGCGCCTCTTCTGCAGGTGAGGGCGCGCAGGGTTTGGGGCTTGGAGTTTTTGCCATGAAACTGGTTGCAGAGCTCGGCCGAGCTCGGCCTCCCCTCTCGCCCCCGTTAGCAGCGCGTGCTGTCCACAGCTGCAAAGCCTGCCCGCGCAACACAACCACGCAACCCGGCTCGCCCGCAGGTTTGACCAGCCCGGGTCCGAGGGGCTGGTGCTGCGCGAGACCAAGCACTTTGAGGGCACCGCCGCGCAGCTGCGCGCCGCAGGTGCCCCCGTGGCACCCACTGCCTACTCGGATGGCGACGCGGCGGCGGCTATGTTCTCTGCCGTTGCGCCGGCGTGCCTCACCCGTTACGAACTGCACGAGCTGCTGCTGCACGGGCAGGGGCTGGGGCACTGACCAGTGACACCCAGCACCCCCTTGCGGCCTTCTTGTAAGACTGGTCGCAGGCATCGTGTTACTGTGCAGGCCTGCCCGCGCACGCAACCTTTGGGTGGGCCGTGTGTTTGTGCAGAGTGCAGAAAACAACGCCGAGCTGAAGAAAAAGAGCACAGGCTCGAGCAGCTTCCAAAATGCACCCCACGCGTGGGAGGCCCCAGCCACTGGGCCAGCGCGGGAGAAAGAGGGCCCCGTCTGCGATGGGGTCCAACCGCCCTGCCATGCCCTGAGGGTGCAAAACTCAGCGCTCAGCGCCCCTCGCCGCCAGCCAGCGAGTCGGCCACTGCCTGCAGCCACGCCGCCGCAGCCACCGCGCCGGGGTCCTCGTTTTTCAGCGCCGAGCCGCGGACGTAGCTGGCGCACCCAGCGGACGCAGCCATTCCGGCAGTGGCCGCAGCTCCAGCCTTGGCTGCGGCCGCCGCCGCGTGCGCCGCCTCGGCCGCGCCCGCTCCTGCGTCGGCCGCCGCCGCGAGCGCCTCGGCAGCGGGCACGAGCGCATCGAGCAGCGTGCGGTGGCCGGGGCGCGCGCGGCCGTAGAGCTCGACCGACTCCAGCCCCGCCCGCAGCGCCGCCGACCACTCGGCCGGGCCCGCGGCAGCGGCACTGCCCCCCCGTGCCATGGCACCCGCAGCGGCCGAAAGGCCGATCGCGTAGAGCCCGCCCAGCGAGCCGCCCACCGAGGCGCGAATCACTGCCACAGCTGCCTCGAGCGCTTCGGCCGCGTCGCCGGCAAAGGCGCCCTCGGGTGCCGCGAGCAGCGCCTCGGCAGCGGTCCGTACCGTGCTGCCGCAGTCGCCGTCGCCGGCGGCGGCGTCCAGCTCGTTCAGGTGCTGCGTCAGGGGCAGCAGCGCGGTAGCAGCTGCGCGCACGGCTGCGTCCAGCTCTCGACCCTGCGGCGTCGCCGACGCGAGCGGGCGCCCCGCCAGCAGGGCGGCGCGCTTTGCCCGCAGCTGGGCGATGGCCGGCGGCAGCGGCAGCACCCTGGACTCGAGCGGCTCAACGGGGCCGCAGATTGTGGGCCAGCCTGGCGCCGCGGTGGGTGCGTCCAGGGCGCGCGTGCGGGCCTCGTCCAGCGACATTAAGGACAGCGAGAAGCCCGACCTGCGGCGTTGGCCGGGAGCGTCAGGGTGGGGCGGGGCGACTGCATCGCGGAGCGCCTGTAGTGCGTGCCCGGAGCTCGCTGGTGGTGGGCTGGGGGTTGTGGGGGCGGCAGTGGGCATGCGGGCATCGAACGTCAGCTGCCGCTGCCGCTTCCCAGACCACGGGCACCCTACCCACATGTCCAGGGAGGTCACGCAGGCGCCGGTGTAGACGCGGGACACGTTGTGCTGCGGTGGGCGCCAGGCAGGGGGGGAAGGGCGGCTTCAGCAGCTGCCTGGGTAGCTAGTGGGTTGTGCGAGGGGGGCGCCGTGATGCGGCGGCAACCACCCACGCGCAGCCGTCCTGCAGGCTCAACGCGCCCCCTGCCCAGCAGCTGCGCGCCCAACACCCGCCCGACGCACCGCCTGGTTCCGCAGCCAGCCCAGCGCCTCGTGCGTGACGGCCGCCAGCTCCAAGTTGCTCATGCCGCCGAGGTTGTTGACCAGCAGCGCCAGCGGGGCGCCGCTGTTGAGCGCCGCGTGGGCCGCGCCGCGATAGCCCAGCACGCGCCTCAGCATGCGCGGCACAAGCTCCTCCAGCGGCGCGGGCTGCCCCTTTTCAAAGCCGGGCTCACCGTGGATTCCCAGCCCCAGCTCAATGGCGTGCGGGGTCGGGCCCGCGTGGGCAACCGCAACACCCAGGGTGGCGACAGACGCCGCGGCGCGGCGCACGGCGTCCGCTACCTGAGCCGGTTCAGCGTGGGGCAAAGGCGCGGCGTTGCCCGCCATCGGCAGCCATCGGGTGCAAATGCTGGGTGCTTGCGCGTGCGCGAAACAGGGCCAAAAGCCCCCAACGCGGCGCGCGCACCTCGTCCAGGCTTGCGCCGTCCGCAGCTGCCGCGCCCGCGACCTTGTGCACCAGCATCGTGCCCGCGATGCCGCGCCGCCCCGCCAGCCCCGGCGTTTCGATCGCGACGTCGTCGTCCACCACCGCCAGCGCCACGCGCCGCCCAGAGGCCTTGGCGGCCTCCGCAGCCAGTCCAAAGTGGATTCTGTCCCCGCTGTAGTTCTTCACCTGCAGCGGCGCGATGCGGGGTGGGGGAGGCGGGGATTAAGTGGGTACGGGCTGTGTGCCACGGAGGTGCCGCGCCCCCGCGCCCGCACGCCCTTGCTCTCCCCAGCCCCCCCCCCCCCCCCCCCCCCCCCCCCCCCCCCCCCCCCCCCCCCCCCCCCCCCCCCCCCCCCCACCCCCACCCCCAACCCCCCTAGCCTCCGCACGATCAGCAGTACGTCCGACGGCGCCACGGCCTCGATTGCGGTCTGCACCGCCTCGGCGGAGGGCGAGGCAAAGACCTCGCCGCAAACGGCGGCTGCCAGCATGCCCATCCCCACAAAGCCCGCGTGCGCCGGCTCGTGGCCGGAGCCGCCGCCGGAGATGACGGCGACGCGGGAGGGGGCGTGGTCAGCGTTGACCACCACCTTGATCTGTGGGGGCGTGATCCGATTCAGGGCGGGGAGGGGCGGTGCTGTGCACGCTGCGGGCGGGCGGCGTGCTGCGCTGTGCGCGCACCGGTGCGGGGGCGTGCACGTGCTGAGCGTGCGCGGCAGCGGGCGCGCCGCCTGACCTCTGGGAAGGCGTCGATGCGCCGCAGGTGTGGCACTGAAGCCACTAGCCCGTCGAGTGAGTCCTGTACCAACCGGCGCGAGGCGTGCGCCCACAAGAGCTGCTGCATCGTGCGCGCGGCGACGGCGCGTGCGGCGGCGGCCGCGGTGCAACAGCGACGATCGCAGCGACGGATGCGAGCGGCAGGAAGCGGCAGGAAGCGAGGATCGCAGCGACGGATGTGAGCGGCAGGAAGCGGCAGGAAGCTCAAGGGTGTCCCCGGCGGTGTGCAAGTGCCCCAATTTTTTTGATCATGCGCAGAGCGCGCGCGCGACCTCGTACAATATTCAAAAGCCCGAAACGAATGCCATCTTGGCCTGAGAACCGCCGCACCGGTCCGGCGCGCCGCTCCGCAGCACCGGCCCCGGCGCACCGCCTGCAGCGCAGGCGCAGCATCAGCCCGCCCCGCGCGGCCAGCCATGGACGCCGTCAGGGTGGGGCTGCAGCTGCTGCTCGTGCAGCCCAGCGACGGCGCCGTCGTCGCGTTCCGCGCCGGCTGCCTGGCCGCTGGGGCGGTCCCCACGTGGCTGGCGTACAAGGCGGCGCGCGGCGGGGACGCCAAGGCCAAGGACAGGGCGCTGAGGCTGGCGGTGGCGGCGGGCGCGCTGCAGCTGGCAGAGGGCCTGCTGCTGGCGCCGACGGGGCTGGCGCGCTGGCGCTACGTGCCCATGGCGAAGCTGGCGCTGCTGGCCTGGATGCTGCTGGACGACTGCAAGGTGCGGCCAGCGGAGGCGCTCCAACCGGGGGCTGCACTGCGCACCGCGCCTGAATGCGCAAAGCAGCAGTGCTTCCCTGCTGCTCACGCTCGCACGCCGGCGCAGGGCGCCGACGCCGTGTTCTGGCGCATCGCTGCCGCGCTGGCGCCCCACGAGGACGACATCGACGCGCTCACCTCGGCGGCGGCGCCGATCCTCTCGCACGCGGCGGCGTCCTTCCTTTCGCCCCTGCGCGCCGCGGCCGGCAGCTGCGCCGCGGTGTGCCTCGCGGGGTTCCGCCTGGGGCGCGCGCACTACGCGCGGCGCCAGCGGCTGCAGGCGCTGCAGCTGGAGGGCGGCCAGGGCGGGGGCGGCGACGCGGCGGCGCTGCCACGGCACCCACGGCAGGCGGGGCAGCAGCGCACCACGCACGCACAGCCTGCGCCGCGGCGGCCACCACGGCAGCTGCCTCGTGATGACCAGGAGGGCTGGGAGGAGTGAGCGACACGCAGCGGTGGCGTGTGTGTGCATGTGTGCTGTGTAATGGAGTGTGGGTGTGTGCGCCTGTATGTTATGGTGTTGGCCTTGGCCTTCCTCAAGCAAAGAGATCCAGCCGCAAATGCTGCGTCGAGCGTGTCGCGTTGTGGGTCTTATGTACCGGCAGTGTGTTTGGGGGCGCACGTTTAGCGAACCGACTTTGGCTGGGGCTGCCCCCAAAAGAGTCCAGTGCAACTTGTACAAGATTGCGCATCCTCTCGCCATTTGACCACCGGTATCGGATTGCCGGGCGGCGGGGCGGATCGCCGGGCGGCGGGGGGGCGGCGGGGGGGCGGCAGACCAGCAGCAGACGCCGCGTCAGCGGCCACGTCGCCGAGGCGCCGACGGCGGGGCTTTTCAGCGGTGGGCCGAATCCAGCGACCCCAAACGTTGCTTGTGGATTCGTTTTTGGTCCGCCGAAGCCAGCCGCGCGCCTAGCCCGCCGCGTAGTTTATGCGGCTCACGGGGGCCGGCGACGGGCTAAAGGTGGGCGCACGGTCCAATTCGACCGTTGGCGGCCGGGCCCACGCGTCCGTGCGGGCCAGCGGAGGGGCGGCGGGCCGCAGGCCACGCGCGAGCGGACCTGCACGCAACGCGGCGCCCCGCCCGCCCAGCAGCATCGCCCCCAAAACCCAAAACCCAACAGGCCGCTGGGCAGCGCAGGCTCGGGCATGGCCAGGCGCGGCTCGCGTCGGGGCCGGCGCTGCAGGGCCGGCGGGCGCGGCGGCCGCTGGCGTGCCGGCCGCGCGCCCTGCAGAGCCCTGACAACCTGACGCCGCCCGTTGCCGAGGCGGACCGCGCGGTGCAAAGCCTCATTGAGTCCGGCCTACGGTGAGGGGGGGCTGTGGGAGGCGAGTTGGCCCGACCACCAGAGGCGGCGGCCGGTCTGTCCCCGGACCGCACTCCACAGCAATCGGCATGCCCTGGGCCGGCGCGCCCCTTGGCCAGCAGGGCCAACCTGGAACCTCCCTTCCCCCCTACACAACGGCCGCGCGCAGTGGCTCCCTGGCGCTGGTGTTTGCGCTGCCGCTCCACGCCAACCTGCTCAGCGCCTGGAGCTTTGACGCCGCTGACGTGGCGCTGGGGCTGCAGGCAGCACTGCCGCTGGTGGCACTGGACGCTGCGCTGCTGCTGCCACACGGCACCGCCCTCGCTGAACGCGCAGCTGGCGCCGCCACCGACCGCCGGACCGTGCGCTTTGCGCAGCTTGCGGGCGCCGCGCTTGCCGCGGCGCGTGCCGACCAGGCGCGCTACGGCCTCGCGGGCGTCGCCGGCGCATCGCTGCGCACCGGCCTGGCGGCGGCCGCTCAGCTCAGCGAGGAGCTGCTGTCGCGCGGCGTGCTGTTTGGGTTTGCCGCCGCGTGGATCAGCGGCCGCCTGGCAGAGGCGGGCCTGGCTGACGCGACGCTGGGCGCGGGGCCGGATGCGCCGCTGCTGTCAGAGGCGGCACGCGCCGCCGTGGCCGGTGCCATCGTGCTGGGCGCTGGCGTGCGCTACGCACAGCACGCGGCCCAGAACGTGAGTGTTTTCCGGCAGCGGCTGTGCGTCCGCCTTGCTCTGTGAGGCATTTGGCGTTTGGGCTCTGGGCTGCCCGGTCCTCTTGGTCCGTCTGCGCTCCCGCTGCCCCTCAAGCCCGCAACGCTCCGCACCCACCCCCCTTTGGCCCCCATCCCGACAGGTCGCGGCGCTGCAGGAGCAGCGCCGTGCCGAGGACAGCAGCATCGCGCCCGCCGCCGCAAGCCGGCGCGAGGAGGCGGAGCAGCGCGTGGCGGCGGCCCTGCTGGGCGGCCGCGCCATGCTGGGCTGCGCTGCGGGCTACGCCGCCTTCCTCGCCAGCGGCAACCTGGCCGCCTCCTTCACAACAGGGCTGGTCTGCCAGCTGGCGAGCGCGGCCGTGATGGACGTAGCGACTCGGGGGGATCAGGAGCCGCCGCGCGCGTAGATTGGCCCCGCAGCTCCACCGCGCTTGCACCACACCCCGGGCGCCTAGCCCGTTTTGCCGTGCGCCCCTGCCAGCGACCGCCTGCACCCCCGCCGGCGCCAACCTTTGGCGCTGCGGCCGCCAAATTGCTGTCGCAGCGTGCGCTGCCAGCAACCATCCAAGCGCGCTGCCCCCCTCCATTGACAACGACAGCAAACCCTGCCAACCCTGCAAAGCAGTGCGGTGGTCCCCAGCGCCCGGGGGGGGCTGGAAATCTCAATTCCCAACCCCCTGTGCCTGGTTTTGACCGCCCTGCAAGCAGGCTTCGACCCGCCTGTTGGCTCTGCCAGTGCACAATAGCCCCGCCCGACCAGCGCATGCAACGCCAGTTTTGATCGAGGCGCCCCACCAGGCAGCTTTTGTCTCCCCCCCGATTGCAGCCTGCGCGCAATTGCGCCAACCGCTGGACCCAGCTACCTGCACCTCAACCCCTCCTGTACACCACCCACCGGCCTGCAATCCCACCGCCCACGCAAGGCACGCACATTCTGCATTGAGATGCGGCGTGCCGGCGAGATTGCTGGCACGGACAGACGATTGGAGGCCCGACACCTTTTACTGACGAGCGGGCCCGGGTGGCGCACCAGCCCTGTGGGCGCCATCGGGCCGCAGGCTGCGGTTGCCGCGGCGGCATTCACGCGGGGCAGCGACCGCCTGGGCGGCAGCGACTGCCTGGGCGTGCGTTCGAACCGGGAGCGCATCGCGGCACAAAGAGACGAGCGGTGACTGCTACTCGCGCAGACCAAATGAGTAACGAAACGAAGTGCATTGCTCGGTTATTGCTCTAGGGTGCCGCTGCGTCGCCGCCGCCGCTGCCGTCAGCCAAGCCGGCGCGCTGCTGCCCCGCTGCCACGGCCGCTGCTGCTGCGCCCCCGCGCCGGGCCTGCTGCTGCCCCGCGTAGTTTGCCACGTACGGCCCCAGCTTGAAGCCCGCGAGGTCCGGCACCAGGTAGCGCGGCAGCATCGACGGCAGCACGCGGAAGCCGCCGCGGGAGGTGTGCACGCCCGTCTTCATGGAGGGGGGGGGGGGGGGGGGGGGGGGGGGGGGGGGGGGGGGGGGGGGGGGGGGAGGGGCCAGCCGGCAGGTTGCGGGGAACGGCATCCTATGGCACTGGCTCAGACTGCAGTGGCTCGGCTCGGCTCGGCACTGCGGCAAAGGAGCTGCTCCGCCGCTCACCCTTGTACATCCGCTTGTACTGCTTGCTGGTGAGCACCTTCCAGCCGCGGCTCGGAACCGTGCGCGCGCGCGCAAACGCAGACAGCACGCCGGAGATCATGCTTGCCGCGCTCCGCCCTCCTGCTGGCCGCTGGCCGCCGCGGATGCCGCGTGCACGCTTCGCAGGCGGAGCTAGGGACAGGCGGTGGCTACGTGTTTCGCACAGCGCCGCTGCAGCGAAGCGGCGGCGCGCGCTGCGCCGCTCGCGCTGCTAGTGCCTCCACCGCTGCCCTGCCTGCGCCGTCGCCTGAGTCCCAGGTTAGCTCCTTCTAACTTGGCACGAGATTGGGACTGCCGGGGCGCCGCAAGCCGCGGGGAGAGGCGCGGGGCGGGCGAGCGAGATCTGAGCGCCGGCGTTTGGTTCGCTGTTATGTCCAAATGCTAAGATTGACGGCTTGCGAATCCGAACCCCCCGAAACTGCCGCGCCGCCGCCGCCGCCGCCACCACCCCTCGAAGCTGCCGCGCCGCGCAGGCTCCGCGGCGCCCCCTCCCCCCTCCTTTTCCCCGGCTGTCCAGCTCAGCTGAGCATCAAGGCGTGGGGTATTGCAGTGGTGCAGGTGCAGGTGCGCGGCAAGCGCGCTCACAGGAGGGGAAGGAAGAGTGTGTGCGCCCAAACACTGGCGGTGCAAAAGCTGACAGGCCGAAAGCCGGCCCCCAGCCGCCGCTGCCGCTGCCGCTGCCGCTGCCGCTGCCGCTGCCGCTGCCGCTGCTGCCGCGACGCCGCGACTCACAGCGCCACGGGCAGGTCGTCCTCCAGCGCGTCGTAGCGGAACACAAAGTTCTCCTGCGGTCCAGGTTGGGGGGCGGCGGTTGGGGGTTTGAGCATGGTTGGGGCCCGCCGCGCGGCACGCTGCGCGAAAAACCCTCCAGTCACCAAACCTTGGAGGCTGCCCGACCCCTTTTCCCGCACACAGCCCCCCCCCTTTCCCCTCACCTTCCTCCTGTAGCACCACCCGCTCTGCAGGTCGTCGTGCACCACGTGGAAGTCAAAGTAAACGTAGGTGCCCTGCTCGTACTCGTCGTTGGTCACGCTGGGCTCCGCGTAGCGCTGGAACCACGCGTTGTGGTGCTTGTGGTAGCGCCACGACTGGCGCTTGAGCTCCTGGGCGGCCAGGTACTGCTGGTAGGTGTCGGGCTGGTAGTAGAACGCGAAGAACAGCGCCTCGGGGTCCATGCGCCGGAACAGGCCCGGCGCGGACATGATCTCCGGCGCGGAGCGCGGGAACGACGGCGGCGTGGCCACGGGGTGGCGCGGCCGGCTGCGTGCCCAGTCGCTGTCCACGGGCTGCGGCAGCGCGGTGCGGAAGGCGGCGTCCAGCACGCCCAGCGCGGGCAGCGGGCCGCCAGACGCGGGCGCGCCGCTGCCGCCAACGCCGACGGGCGCCGCCGAGAGCTGGCCCAGGCCCAGGTCCTGCCCCGCCAGCCGGCTGAGCACCTCGTACGCCGCCGCACCCGACGCGCTGCTGTCCAGGCTCAGCCCTGCCACGCCGTCCGCCAGCGTGTCCGCAGACGCGAGAGCACCAGCCGCGCCGGGTGGCGGCGCGGCTGGCGGCGCGGCGGCCGCCGGCGCGTCCGCACCGCCCTCGCCCGCCGCCGCTGCCGCAGGCGGCGCCGCCGCGGCGGGCACCGCCTGGCCCTCGGGTGAACCACCCACTGGGCCCGGCGCGCCGCCTGCGGGCGCGGCCGCCGCCTCCTCCTTCCCGCTCTTTTGCTGCTGCCCAGGCGCCGCCGCAGCCGCGCCAGCTGCTGCCTGGCCCTTGACAGCCGGGCCCGGCTTGCCAGCCTCCCCGGCCGCTGCGGCGGGCGCACCCGCCATCCAGGCGCCTAGCCGGCCCCCCGACGGGGCACCCTGGCCGGCCACGGCCGCTGCAGCTGCCGCAGACTGGGGAGAGAGCGGCCCACCCGGCCGCAGCGCCCCCGGGCCGGCGGCCGCAGCTGCTGCGGCGGCCAGCGGCGACATGACACTGCCAGAGCCGTTGCCAGACTCGGCTGCGGGGGACGGCGCGGCCGCTCCCTGGGGCGACAGCGCGCCCTGCTGCGGCGAGGTCAGCCCGCCGGCGCCGCTGTCCTGCCGCACCAGCCCGCCCGCGCCCCCGCCGTCCGACAGCGTCCGCGCCGCGGGCGGCAGCTGCAGCGCCGCGAGGCCGCGTGCGCCGGGGCTCGCGGGCACGCCAGGGGAGGGCGTCGGCGTGCCGCCACCGCCGCCGGGCGGCGCGACGGCAGGCGGCCGATTGCCGGGGCGCACCGGTGCCGGCCGGCCGTCGTCCTCGTCCACCGACTTGACAATCGCCCCCTGAGCGACGAGCTGCGCCTTGGCTGCCGCCGCCGCCGCCCGCTCCCGCTCCCGCTCGCGCTCGCGCTCCTTCTCGTCGTCGGCGCCGCCGCCCTTGCTGGTGCTGCGCTCGCGCCCCTCCTTGCCGCCGCCGATGCTGCCGCCCTTGCTGCCGTGGCTGACCAGCGTGCCGGGGCCCGCCACGGTCTCCACCGCCTCGAGCGTGTCTGCGATGTCCGCGTAGAGGTCGTCCACGTTGTCGTAGTGCTCAGAGTCCTCCTGGGACTGAAGGGGGAAGAGGGGGAGGCGGAGGGGCAGGGCGGGCCATCGGGCTGCTGCGGAGGGGCAGGGGTGCTTGTGAAAAAGGCAGCAAGGCTTGCAACCGGCGGCGATTCGCGCGCTTGAGGACGCCCCTCCCCCCCAACCACCTCACCCACCCTCCCGCCCCCCCGCTGCCCCCAACCCCCACCCCATCCCCCCCCCCCACCAGGTAGTAGTCGAGGCCGTCCCGCACCGCGTCCAGCCCCTCTGGCTCCAGCGCGTCGTTGTCCAGCGCCCGCAGCGCCGCCTCCAGCTTGGAGGTGTGCTTGCGGTGCACCGTGATGACAGACTGCAGGAACTCGATGCGCGCCGGCGGCTTTGACTTTTTCTTGCCGCCGCCAGCCGCCAGCTCCTCAATCTCGTACTCGTACTTCTCAATCTGGGGGGGGAGGGAGGGAGGGTTGGGGGGGGGACGCTTGTGGACAGGGCCTGCTGGAGTATGGAGAAACCTCGGGTGGGGCGCATGCGCGGCGGAACACCCCAAAACGCGGGCAGCATGCCGCTGCACATCACCACCCGACATCTGCGAGCGCCCAACCGCCCCGTGCCCGCCTGCGCACCTGCTCGTTGAGCGTGTCCACTGCCGAGTTGATCCACTCCCGCGCCTCCGCCTTGGCCTGCTCCCGCGGGTCCAGCTTGTCGGCCTGCCCCAGCGCCGCTTTGCTGAAGGCCTTCATCTTGGCCTCCTTCTCGCACAGCTTGAAGCGCTCCATCTCGCGCTCAATCGAGCGCCGCGCGTCCAGCAGCTGCGTCTTGTCCTTCACCTCAGCGCTCGAGATCCTGGGGCGGGGCAGGAGTCGCATGCGATGCGCGCAGTGAGCGCGTGCACCCGGCGCAGGCGGAACACGTTGCGCGCAAGCGCTGCGACATGCGCGGGTCTTTGCTGCGCGCGCCACCGCACGCTCCGGTTTCAGCAACTGGCGCTGCAGCCAGAAGTACAACCGCCCACGCACCATGTCTTGATTTGATCGCGCAGCCGCTGCAGCTTCTTTATCTCCTTCTTGAGGTCGGCCTCGTGCTTCTCACGCTGCGCGCTGTGGTCCGTGTCGTGCACCTGAGGGGGGCGCAGCGAGGCGGCAGCGGCGATCGGCGGAGGCCGCGGCTTCCGCTGCAGCTCGTACGGGCGAGAGAGCGTACAACGCGGTGAGCAGCTGAGCCGCACCGAAGCCGCATGGCACGCATCAGTTCGGCGGCGCGCACCGCCGCTGCTCTGGCGTGCCGCTGCGCTGGCGCGCAGCACAAGCCTCAAACCCCCACAGCCGCGCGGATCGGAACCCGTCATGCTCTTTCGACCCCAAACAGCGTGCCAGGAGAGCTCCAGGGGCGCGTCTGCCCCGCGGCCTGGCTCGCTGCAGCAGCAGCAGGCCGAGCCCGGGCTGGAGGGCGGCCCTGGGCGCCTCGCTGAGCCCTCCTCGCACGCACCTTGTCCCATATCTCTTGGAACTCCTGCAGCCCCTCCGCCACGCGCTTGAGGCAGCGATCTATCTCGGTTTGCAGCCTCCTCTGCGCAGCCATCCCTCTATCGCCGCTCGCTCCCCAGTAGAGCGGTTTGAGCCAGCCAGTTGGGCGGACGCGGACGCTGCTGGCGTCCCTGCTGGCCCAGCCCCGGCGGGTGCGGTGGCCTTCGACGTCAGCCGCTCAGCGCGCATGAGAGGGACAGGCCACATCAAAGGATTGACCATGACGGAGGTGGGGGGTGGGTTGCGATCATGCGATCGGCGGCGCACGGGCGGCGCAGCTTCCCGCCGCCGAGCGCACAGCGCGGTACCGGTGCCCAGGTGCATTTCGCAGGCCAGCTGGCCTGACAAGCCATGCACACGCTGCCTCGCGAGGTGCGCCTGTCATGCTGCTGGCTGATTGACAGGAGCTGATTAGCAGCAGCCAAACGCTCCCTGGCAACGACCACGGCCGCCAAAGGTTTCTTTGTAACACTCTCTGCTAACCACCGCTTGACTGGCTGCCGCGCCGCCTGGGCGCTCCCCCGCGCCCACCCGGCGACCGCGCGCGGGCCCCCTTTGGCTGCAGGTGCTGCGGCAGCACGCGCGGCCCAAACACCGCGGCCAGCGCCTCGGCCAGCGTGCGCGCCGGCAGCAGCTTGAGGCCCCCCAGCTCCTCGGGGGTGAGGCTGATGCGGCTGGCAGCGGGCACGATGGCGGTGTCGTACCGCAGCTTGCCCGCCTCCAGCAGCCGCAGCTACGGGGGTTTGGAGGGTGGGTGGGGGGTGGATAGGGAGACGTGGTTGCCTGCAAAGCGGGTGCCTTGCAGAACGAGTCAAAGCCAGCTCAGCCTGCCAAGAAACCCCACAATCCAGGCCACCACTACCCCACCCACCTCCGTGTTGGGTGCGTGCCGCAGCTCCCCGCGCAGCCCGACCTCGCCCACCAGCAGCGTGCGCGGCGGCAGTGCCGCGTCCAGGTGGGAGCTGGCCACCGCAGCCAGCAGCGGCAGGTCCAGCCCCGTCTCTGCGGGGTCCACGCGGTAGCCCCCCACCACGTTGACGTGCACGTTGAGGGCGGTCACGCGCACAGCGGTGTGCTTGCTCAGCACCTGCGCAGCGCGGGGGGGGGGGGGGGGGCGGGGCGAGGCTTCTTTTGGCAGGCAGCGCCGGTTGGCGGCAAAGCCAAGGCAGCAGAGGCCGGGGCGCCGCACGCCGAGGGCAGCCCGGGCCAGGCGTCAATGCAGCTTGCGCTGGGCCGCACCTCGAGGAGCATGCCGATGCGCCCGCGGTCGCGAAAGCCCGTGAAGTTGCGCGTGGGGGGCAGGAACGCCATCTGCATGCCACGGCCGCCGCGGCCGTAACCGCCGTAACCGCCGTAGCCGCCGTCCTCGCTCTCCCCCTCGTCCTCGCTCTCCCCACCCCCGCCGCCGCCGCCGCCCGGCCCGAGTGGCGTGCGGTGCGTAACTAGGGCCTGTATCTCCACCACCAGGGGGCGCGCACCCTCAACCACCACTCCCACAGCGGCGCCCGCGGCCGCCAGCGCCGCCGCCGGGGCGCCGTCGGCGCCCCCGAGTTCGCCCTCTGCGCCGCCGCTGGTGAACAGCAGCTCGGGCGAGGGCGCCGCTTCGAGGCCGCCGCGCCGCATGACAAAGAGCCCCACCTCGCCCACGCGTCCGAAGCGGTTCTTCACCGCCCTCAGCAGCCTCAGCTCCCCGCCCCTGTCCCCCTCCAGGTACACCACCGCGTCCACCAGGTGCTCCAGCGCCTTGGGGCCCGCAATCTCACGGCTCTTGGTCACTGGGGGGGGGGGGGGGGTGAAGCGGGGGGGCGTGTGGCAGGGACGCCAGCGCACCACCATGCGGCGTGGCTGCGCCCTTGCCTGGCCAGGCGACGCCCCGTGCCGGCCAGCCCCCTACCACGCGCACCGTGCCCGACGAGGAACACCGCGATGCCCAGCGCCTTGGCAACGCCCACGAGGGCCGTGGCGCACTCGCGAACCTGCGGGTGCAGCGGCGGGCGCAGCGGGCGCTGAGGCGAGGGCGGCGCAACAGGGGGTGCAGTGCGAGACGTGCGCTGCGGCAGCGCCGCATGCAGACAGTGCCAGACAGCACGCCCCATCCTTGCCTGCAGCACGCTGCCGGCGCGCCCCTCGACGCCGTCCAGCACCACCGTCTGGATGGAATCCAAAACAACCTGCGGGGGGCCGGCGGGGTTTGGGCGCGGGCGGTTGGGCGGTTGCAGCAGGGGAAGAGGACCGCGTCAGCGGGCCAAAGCCAAACGCAGACTGGAAACGGGAGGAGGCTCAAGGTGCAGGCAAACCGGTGCAGGCAAGAGCAGACACACAGACGCAAAACTTACCACGCCGGGCTGCAGGCGCGCCACTGCATCCAGTGCTGTGTCGAGGCTGCTCTCGCTGAGCAGCGCCACCGGTGGCTCCCCTTCAAGCAGCCCCAGCCGCGCGGCGCGGTCGTGCACCTGGGCGGGGGGAGGGGAGAGGGGGTTGAGAGTGAAGTTTGTGTTGCAAGCCAGATCTGCCGACTGCCACGCGTATCTACTGGAAACAAGTTCGAACCCATCTCCAACACGCACCTGGTGTTTGCTCTCCTCTGCCGTCACATAAAGCACGGGCCGGCCTCGGAACGCCTCGGGCACCTCTAGGCCACCACTGCTGTGCTGCTGCTCTGCGCCGCCGCTGCTGCCATTGGCGCCACCGTCGCTGCTGCCGCCGCTGTCCATCCCAGCGCACACGCGCGCCACCATGGCCGCCACCTGCAGCAGCAGCGTGCTCTTGCCCACACCGGGGTCGCCCCCAATCAGCACCAGGGAGCCGGGCACGATGCCGCCCCCCAAAACGCGCGCAACCTCTGCGCCCGTCGCGCCCGGCAGCGGCAGCCGCGCGGCCGAGGCGTCGCGCCGTATCGCGGACAGCAGCTCGGGGCCGTCGGTGCCGCCGCCTGCGACCCACGCGCCCCTGCCGCGCGCACCACCCTCCACGGCCTCGCCGCTGCCGGCCCCCCCCCTCGCACGCGCAACCGCACGGCTGCGGCTGCTTGGGCTGGCGCGGCCGCCGCTCCCGGATGGGGGGAAGAGGTCCGGCGTGCCTGGGTCGTACCCGCCGTCCGCCTCGGCAGCCAGGGCATCAAAGTCCGGCGCGTCGTCATCGCCGCCGCTGCCAGCGCCGCCGCCCCTTGCCGCCGCGCTGCGCGCGGCCGCAACGGCGGCCTGGACCGCCGACGCTGCAGCGGGCGCCGCCGCCGGCGCTGCCCCGGACCGGCCGCGCCCGCCGGCCACGCCAGCGATCAGCCGCCGCGCCGCGGACATGCCCTCGCCGCCGCCGCGCGCCTGTGGCAGCACGCGCTCCTCCGCCAGGCTGCCGTAGGCCTTGCACCCCTGGCACTGCCCAAACCACTGCACGTGCGCGCGGCCGCACTCTGAGCAGACCCAGTGCTGCCTCTCTGCCGCGGCGCCCTTTTTCGACGCCGACGCGCGAGTTGCGGCCCAGTGGCCACGCCCGCGGTGGCCGGGGCTGTGCAGCGCGCGGGCCAGCGCGGTCGGAGCCGTCGCCGCGGCGAGGGCGGTGGCGGGCCAGCACGCGGCGGGGCGCCAGGCGGCGGGGGCGGTGGCGCGCGCCGCCGCCCCCGCCGCAACGGCGCCCGCCAGGCCGCGAGGCGCAGCCAGCGCGCCGTACATGCTAAACAGCCTCGCTTGCAGCGCTCCGGACGCGCCCATGCATGTGGAGTGAGCCGCAGTTTGCGTGGCGCCAACGAGATCGTGCAACGCTGGCCTCGCTGCGTGTTGGCACGCTTAGGATATGACCATTGGCGCCCTTTGCGGCCGCGCGAGGTGTGTAGCTAAGAAAGACTGCGGCCAGCAGCCGGCGGCTGCGGCGGTTACACGAGTGCCTGTACCGTATGCCTGCCTGCCTCAGCCCGGGGCGCATCTTTCTTACACCGCCGCCGGGTATTGCTCCTCGATGTCGCGAGCGCTGCGAAGGAAGAAGCGGAGCGGCGGCAGCGGCGCCTCGGCGAGCGCGGCTTCCTCAGCAGCGGCGTCTGCGTCCAAGCCGCTGCTGGACGCTCCAACCGCGCCCCCGGCCTCCGCGCCCACCGCGACCCAGCAGGGGCTGACCACTGAGCCCACAGGTTCGAGGCCCCCGCCGCCTGCAGCTGCCGCAGCATCCGCCTCGTCCTGGGCGGCCTGCATGGCCTCCCACTCCCCCGGGTCGAGGGCAATATCGGCAGCCCATCGCGCCCGCTGCTGGACAAAGGCGCCTTTGCCCGATGCTGCCTCAGCTACGGGCGGCAGCGACATCATGGGCCGGGGCCAGGGGGCACCGTCCTCGTCGGCGGGTGCGGGCGCCGCCTCGCGCAGGGAGTCGCGCGGGTCCCCCCGCCACCACGCCAGCACCAGCGTCGTCCTGAGCGGCGGGGCCGAGCCTTGGGGTGCCGCCAGCAGCGGTGATGCGGCGATGGGGAGCTCCGGCTGGCCGGGCAGCACACCGTGGAGCAGGTCACCCGGCCAAAGCTGTGGACAGGCGTTGGGAAGGCGGGCGGATGTGTGTGTGAGCTGCCGAGCACACAGCGTCAGCTGCCGAGGCGCCGCCGCGTGCCGCGTACACCCCTCTCAATCCACAGCAGCAAGAGCCTCCCCAACCCCAACCCCACCCCGCCCATCTCACCGCCCAACGGCCCTCAGCGGGGTGCAGCAGCCAGGCACGGGGCGCCAGGTGCTGCGATGCGTCGGCGTCCAGGGGCAACTCGGCATGGTGTTCCAGCCGCTCTGCCGCCGCTGCTGATGCCGCTGACGCTGCTGCGGCGGCGGTAGTGGCGGCCGCATCGCAGCCGGCGGGCGGGGCGGAGCCGTCCCGCTGGCCGCTGCGCGGGCCCGCTGGCGTTTGGTCCAGTACGACTGTGGGGCCACCGCAGCCGGTCAGGAACAGCAGTGAGCTGGCTGCTGGGTGGGTGAGGCGGTACGCCCCCCGGCCCCGCCCCAGGAATAGCTCGTTGACTGCGCTGGCGCGGCCGGGGAGGGGGCGGCACACATGCGATGACCAGCCAGTTGAGCACGGGCGGCGGGGAAACGCAGGCACGACAGGCAAGCTGGCCCGCCCCGCCGCTGCCCTGAGCAAAGGCATTTGGTCCACAGCGTCCCCGCACCGTCAAAATGGAGCTGGTGAGGCAGGTCCAGCCCCCTGGAGTGCGCCCAGAACTCGACGTGCGTGCACCCGCGCAGGAGCCGCTCGGCGGACGGCACTGCCGCCGCGCGTCGGTGGAGCAGCCGCGCCGCCGCCTCCAGCGCCTGAGCAGGCGCCGCAGGGCTTTCCTGGGCCAGGGGGAACACGTACGAAAAGAAGGGCGCCGCCTCGTACCCGTGGTCCCCCCAGTAGCGCGCCCCGGGGCCAAACGCCGCCTGCAGGCGGCGCAGCAGGGCCGCGGGGAGGGCGCCGTCCAGCGCGAGCACCGACGCGCCGGCTGCTGCGGCTGCTGCGGTCCCTGTTGCATCGCCAGCGGAAGCGCCAGCGGCGGACTGGGGCGCGTGCGCAGCGCACGGGCCGGCGCCCGCCCCCCGCGCAGCGTCCCACAGCGCGGGCGCGAGCGCAAAGGCACAGCCCAGCGCGCGGAGGCGTGCCTGCCCCTCGGCGTGCCGGCCTGCGAGGCTGTCCTGGACGGCCTGCGCTTGCGTTTTGCGGCGGGCGGAGGTAAAAAAGAGCGCGCCACACGGCGCCACACCACCGCTCGCGCTGCGGCACCGGGCAGGCGTCGGCGGGCGGGGGCGCACCTGCCAGTACAAAGCCTCGGCGGCCTCTTCGACAGGGATCGCGTCTTCCATTGTTTATGTCGTGTTTGGCGCCTGGAACCTGGCTTGGCTCGTCTGTCGCAGCTGAACTCACGCGCCGGCAGCCAGACCGCCCAGCTGGGCTGAATCGAGGGGCACAAAATGGCGCGGGAGAAGCGTCTCTGCACGCTGGAGGAGCTGCGGTGCGCGCTGAGGCACCGCGCGGGCCGCGGCGCCATGACGGAAGCGCGCGGGCGGCGCGCTCGCCGAGACGGCGTGCAGGGGCCGCCTCAGCGCACCGCAGCCGCTCACCCCCGACCCACCACGTCCCAGGTTTGACAACCTGGTGCTGCGCGCCCTGCCCGTGGAGGATGGCCCCCGCCGCACGCCGCGCCCCGTCGCCGGCGCGTGCTTTTCGCTGGCCGAGCCCACGCCGCTGGACAACCCGCGGGTGGTGGCGGTGTCGGGGCCGGCGCTGGAGCTTCTGGGCCTGGACCCCAGCGAGGTGCGGGTTGCGGGGAGGGTACTTATGCGATCAGTGGGCAGCAGGGGCTGAGACGCGTCGCGTGCGGCGCGTTGGCACTCGCCCTTGCCCTCGCGCCAACCCCCCAAGCCGCCATTGCCACCCCCCCCCTTCACCCGCCGCACCCCATTGCCCCCCCTCCACGCGCCCCTTCTCACAGGCCACGGCCCGCCCCGAAGAGTTTGCGGCCTTCTTCTCGGGCAACAGGCTGCTGCCGGGCTCCCAGCCGGCCGCCCACTGCTACGCCGGCCACCAGGTGGGCACGCACACCGCCGGCTGGCGCGCCGCGCTGCCCGTGCTTGCAAGCACCCCTTCCACCTGCCCCGCGCTGCGCAATGCCTGCGCCAAGTAGGCTGTTGCAGACGCACACCCCAACCCGGGGCCGCCGCCCCGGGCGAACCTGGTGCACTTCCCAACCAAACCCAAACCCAACAACCCACCACCCACCCAATACCCCCCCCCCAGTTTGGTTCCTTTGCCGGCCAGCTGGGTGACGGTGCGGCCATATACCTGGGGGAGGCGGTCAACGCCGCGGGGGAGCGCTGGGAGCTGCAGCTGAAGGGCGCGGGGCTGACGCCCTACTCGCGCGCCGCAGACGGCCGCAAGGTGCTGCGCTCCAGCCTGCGCGAGTTCCTCTGCAGCGAGGCCATGGCGGCGCTGGGCGTGCCCACGACGCGCGCAGGGGTGCTGCTCACCAGCGACACGCGCGTTGAGAGGGACCCCGCCTACGACGGCCACCCAGTCATGGTGGGTGTGGGGGGGGGGGGCGATTGGGGGCCAGCAGGCCTGCGTGAAGGGCGGCAGCCTGGGGTCGACCGCCCTTTGCAAAAAAAACGTGAATGTCCGAAAGCCGCCTCCCCTCGACCCCAAAAAAACCGGACCGCAGGAGCGCGCCTCGGTCGTGGCCCGCATCGCGCCCTCCTTCCTGCGGTGAGTGCACCGCCCCTCCGCGACCGCCGAGTGCGCGGTGCATGCACGCTGCGGCGGGGTTTCGCCACTCTCGGGGCCTCGTGCAGCCGAGGTCGCCCGCACGCACTCCATCGCCCCACCCCACCCCGCCCCGCAGGTTTGGTTCGTTTGAGATTTTCAAACCAACGGACGCCCTCACGGGCCGCGCCGGCCCCAGCGCTGGCCGCGAGGGTGACATCATGCCGCGCCTGGTTGACTACACCATCAGGTGGGGGGGTGGGGGGGTTCTGGGGGTGGGGGAAGGGTGCACTGTGCAGCCAGAGAGCGTTGACCAGCTGCAGCTGCGTCGCCAGTGAAATGCAGGCACGCCCCACGCGACCAGGCCTGCCTGCGCCCCACCACCGCCCCCCCCCCCAGGGCGCACTTTCCCGACATTTGGCGCGCAAACGGCGGGCCGCCGGGGCTGGAGGGTGGCCCGAGCATCGCCCCGCAGCAGGTGGGCGGCTGTGGTATCGTCGTCCCGCAAAGGCAGCCGCCTCGTTGGGCTGGGGCCAACCCATTCGACCCCACCCTGGCCCAACACAACAAAACCACCAACCCCACCACCACCACCCCAGCGTGCCGACATGGTGTCTGAGTGGTTCAGCGAGGTGTGCCGCCGCACGGGGCGGCTGGCTGCGCTGTGGATGTGCGTGGGCTTCTGCCACGGCGTGCTCAATACAGACAACAGTGAGAAGGGGTGCTGGGAGGGGCTGGGGGAGCAGAGGGGCGTGGCGAAGGTGGTTGTGAGACTCCAACGCCTCTGCGGGATTGCCACTTGGGGGCCACGGCCAGCTGACCAGCATTGACCGGCGTTGACCAAACCCTCGAACTGCCTGCCCCCTGCAGTGTCCATACTGGGCCTCACCATTGACTACGGACCCTTTGGCTTCATGGACCGGTGGGGGGGAATGGGGGCTGGGTTTTTTCATTCCCAGCTGCACTGCAGGGGAACACAGCGCAGTGCGGCGCAGCCCCGTGCCCCAACGTGCACAGGCCCCCTTGCTCAGCCCTCGCCAAAGGCGCGACCGCACCCCCATTGGCCCGCCCTCGCCTGCAGGTTTGACCCCCACCACATTTGCAATGGCAGCGATGACGCGGGGCGGTACGACTACGAGGTGGGGGGGAGGGGCAGGGGCATGCTGCGCAAGGGGGGGTTGCACGGGCTGGCGGGACCGGCGAGGTGCACTTGCAGCTACATGCCGGCGCAAGCGCATGGACAGCCCGCTCTGCTGCCCTTGCAGTCAAACGGGCAACGGCCGCAGAACGGCGACCCCCCCCCCTTCCACCAACCCCACCTCCCAAACGACACCACACCCACCGCCGCAGAGCCAGCCGGAGATATGCCGCTGGAACGTGGAGATGCTGGCAGCGGCGCTGGGCGGCGGGCTGCTGCCGCCCGCCAAGGCGCGGCTGGGGCTGGGCGCTTTTGACCGCGAATACGCCAGGTAGGGGCTGGGGGCGGGGGTGCACCTGGTTTGCTAGGTGCCCATGCCTCTGGTAAGGACGCGCTTTGCACGTGTGCCCTTTGTCTGTGTGCTTGCAGCGGGCAGGGGGCCGCCTGCTGTTGTTGACAACACAAAACCGCACAAGCCAACACCTGAGCAGTGAGCACCCCTCCCCTCCCCTCACCCCCCCCCCACCCCCACCAACCCCAGTGTGTACCGCGCCACGATGCGCCGCAAGCTGGGGCTGCTGCATGCCGACGAGGGCGCGGACGACGACGCCCTGGCTGCTGACCTGCTGCGGCTGATGGCGGAAACGGGCGCCGACTTCACCAACACCTTCAGGCGGCTGGCGGTGGTGCCCATGCGCACGGGGGACGCGGGCGGCAGCGGCAGCGGCGGCGGCAGCGGCAGCGGCGGCGGCAGCAGCGGGGCGGGGGCCAAGGGTGCAGCGGCAGCTGTGGCGGCGGCAGAGGCGGCGGCGGCGGCAGAGGCGCCCAGCGGCGACGGCGCCCAGTCGTCAGCTGGGGCGTTTGACGACGGCGGCTTCCTGGCCGCTCAGCTGCCGGAGTTGGCGAGCGCTGAGGAGATGGCGCGCGCGACAGCACCGCGCATCCCCGAGGGCAACCTGCAGGTGTGGCGAGGGCGTTTGCACGCGGCCCCGTGTTTTTGGGGCCCCCTAGAGTACGCAGTGTCCCCTACCCAGAGCGCACACTCACCCGCTTTTCATGCCAACCAGGTCGCTGCTCCCAAACCAGTGTGTCCCTCCCATCCAGCCTCTGCAAACCAACACCCCTACCCCCCCCTTACCCGCCCACAGATGCTCAGCCACCTGGCGGCGCGCGACCCCGCAGTCCTCCACGCCCTGGGCATCACGGCGGAATTCGTAAAGACAGAGGTGGCGCGCGCCGCCTCGGCCGCCAAGTGGCGCTCCACCTCTGCCGAGGCGAAGAGCGCATCGGACGCCGCCGCATGGCGCGGCTGGCTGGGCCACTACGCCGCGCGGCTGCGGCGCGAGGCGGCCGCGGGCGGCGGCGATGCGGAGCGCGTCGGCGCGATGAAGCGCGCCAGCCCCCGCGTGGTGCTGCGCAACTGGGTGGCGGAGGAGGCCATCCGCGCGGCAGAGGCGGGCGACTACGCGCCCACCACGGCGCTGCTGGAGCTGCTGGCGCGGCCCTACGACGACGCGCCGGGGGGCGACGGCGCCGCAGCGGGGGCGGCGGGGGCGGGGGCCGAGGCAGCGGCGCAGCCGGTGGGCGCGCCCGAGCCCGCACCCGCGCCTGGCGGCGTGTGCCCGCTGCGGATTGGGGGCAAGCCGCCGGCGTGGGCGGGCGAGCTGTGCGTCACGTGCTCCTCTTGAAGAGCGAGGGGGCGGTTTGCGTGCAGAGTGTGCGCGATCCAGTTGTTTTGCAGGTTAGGCCGCACATGTTTGCGAGCCGGGTCCAGGGTTTTAGGGCCTTGCCTTTTCCGGCTGCACTCCGGAAATTGATAGAACCCCCTGCTTGCCCATGTGACACAGCCCCGCCGCAGCAGCGTCCCTTTTGACGCCGATGCGCGATGTAAAGCTTGGCTGCTCTCTTCTTCAAATCCTGCCACATCAGCTCAGCTCAAGCAACACAGGGTGTTGACAGAAACGTTTACACAGCAGAGACAAGCCGGCGGGGTTGGCCCGCATTGACGGAACTGAAGCAGGGTTGACTGCTGGGCTGCTGGGCAGTCCTGGCTACGAGCAAAAGAAGTGTTGCTGGTGTCAGATCAGGCGCATATGTGCACGGCTCGCGCGCGGTTGAGGGCGGGAGCTCATGCATGCCCATGATGCTGGTGAAGGGCGGCGGTGGTGGGCGCAAAAAAAGTGGTGCAAAGTGGCTGTGCACGCAGGGCCGTGCACAGTGTTTGTGGTGTCGGCAAGCATGCAACCGCCCCGCTGGCCTCCATGCAGGGTTTTTTTTCAGTTGTCGGGGATTTCCGGCATCTCGAAGGTCCGGGCGTGCGGCCTGATTTGGTCAAGGCGCAACTCAGTGTCGTTGAGGCTGCCAACAACACGCGGAGCTCATCACTGTGCGGCACCTGGGAGGTGGTGATGCATGCGCTCACGCCACATGCGGCCTGCCCCCCACCCCCCACCCCCCACCAACCCTCACCAGCGCGTGGTCTTGAAGTGGTGCTGCGGGTCATACCTGGCGGGGAGGGTGATGACCTCGGGCCAGGGCCGCAGGGAGGCGGCGAAGCCCAGGATGCCCCCCTCGTAGCGCCTGGCACGCGCCAGGGTACGGGGGTTCTCGGCCATGTGGTCGGCGTAGTCGCGCGCCTGCAGGGGGGGTCGGAGGGGAGCGGCAGCGCTCAGGAAACGAGTGGAGGCGGGGCGGGGGGGCCATGCACGTCCAGGTTTAGCGGGCTGCGGGCATGCATCGCGCGCGCACCTCGCGGTCAAGGGCCACGTCTGACGCTGTCAGCTGCGGGGGGGGGGTGACATGGAGGGCACAGGGCGAAGTTGGGGCGCGGCAGGGTGTGGATGGGCACGCGCTTCAGTGCCGCTGATGAGACGGGCCTATCGGCAGCAGCGTGCGCTGCTGTGAGCCTCCCTCGGAGAGTGCATGCATGGTGGGGGTCTCCAAGCACGGTAGGTGGCCCCCTCATCGCGTGGGTGCCGCCCCTCCTCACCAGGTGGCGAATTGGGGTGTAGACCGACAGCCCGACGGCGATGGACACCATCAGGTACAGGGGTTGCTGGGGGGAGGGGGGGCCGGGGGTTCAGGGGTGAGCCGGGGTTCAGTTTGGGGACGGTCGGGGGGGCGTGCGCGAGCGCTGTGGAGAGGCGGCGCGCGGCGGTGCGTGCTCACGTTCTCCACCAGGCCGAAGAAGCGGCGCGCCAGGCTGATGTTGCCCATCGGTGGCGACATGTTCCGCTGCTGAGGGGCTGGCCGCCTGGGTAAGAGGAGCTTGGTGGCCTGGGGGCGCGGGGGCGGCGGGCGGTCTGCGTTTCGGCACCAGGACGGACAAGGTGTGTTCGACGATTGAATGAATAAATGAACAAATGAAGGGCGCATTTATGGGCGGGTGGAGCGAGCGCTTTGGCTTCCGTTCGGGGCCGGTGGTCCCGGGGGAGGCACGTAACAGCTCTCGCCCGCCTCCCAAACGGGCGCTCCCGCGCCAGGCGGTAATAAGCTCGTAGATTATTTTATAGCGCATTGAGCGGGGTCCTTGCCGGCAGGCGCGTGCCGCTCTGCCGTCCTCGGTCCTCCAGCGCAGCACAACCGACGAGTCGCCGTCGAGCGTCGCGTCAACCCCGCCAACCAAGGAGCACTGCCTGGTGTGTAATGCCCCCACACTTCAGCTGTGTTACAGGGCCTCAGAGGCGACGATTGCATACAAAACTCACTCGCCCTCGTTCCCCTGCGCCTGCGCGCCGCCGGTCCCGCTGCCGCCGCCGCTGGCCCCGCCGCTGCCGCTGGTCCCGGTGGTACCTGGACCGCCACCGCGGCGCCGCTCCTGCTCCTTTTGCAGCCATGCGATGCAGTATGAGATGGGCTCCTGCTTGGTGTGGAATGGGCCCAAAGCGGAGGGCCGGGTCAGCACGCGTCCACGTATGCAAGCGCCTGTTCCCATCGACCGCGGTGAGCGCCGCTCCCCACCCCACATCGGCCCACCACGCACGTTGGGCTGCTCCTGGAACAGGTCCGAAACCAGGGACTGCGGCGGGGGTGGGGCGGTGGGCGTGGCCGTGTTTGACTGCAGCGGTCGTGGACGCCGCTGCGCGCTGCGCGCCGGGCCCGCAATCGCCAGACCTCTGTGCAACGCAGGCGGCAGTTTGCGGCTTGACTGTCCGTATCCTGACCTGCAACAGGGTCTGGAGGTCCGGCTCGAAGGCGTACCGCTCCAGCGCAAGCCGCTGGGGCGTGCGATGCGCGGAGGGCTGATACGTCGTCATTTTGGCACGCCCTTTGGGTGGCCCAGCAGCTCTCGACGGCTCGGGTTGTGGTTTGACGGGCCAGGTCAGGGGCCGGGTCAAACTGTTCGATTCCGGATGTGCGGCGCAGCGGCGGAGCGGCTGGCGAGCACAGGTTTACATGCAATCGCCGTGCTTTCACTGCGGCGCGCTCCCGTAGGGGTTGCCGCCCAGGCCCAGGCTACTGCTGAATGTGGGCAGGGCAGCGAGCGAGGCGTAGTCGAGGCCGCCACCATACGCAGACGCGCCCGCGCCGCCGCCAACACCGCCCGCTGGCGCAAGGAGGCTGCTGAAGCGGTCGGACGCAGACGCGCCAGCCAGCAGCGACGACAGGTCGCCGCCCGGCGCCGCGCCGCCGCCGCTGCCGCCGAGGCCGCCGCCGAGGCCCGCGGTCGCGCCGCCGCCCGAGCCACCTAGGCCGCCGCCAAGTCCCGCCAGTGCGCTGGTGCTGGCGAGGGCGCCGAGGCCAGAGTCAACCCCCAGCGTGCTGGCGGGCAGGCCGTATGCGCCGAGGCCGGCGGGCGCGCCCAGGTCCGAGGCGCCCAGGCCCGAGGCGCCCAGGCCGGTGACGCCGAGGCCCGACGCCCCCAGGCCGGAGGACGCCAGGTAGGCGCCCGCGTCAAAGCCCCCCGCAGCGGTCGCCGGCGCTGGGGCGTAGGCGTACGCGCTCGCTGAGGCCAAGCCCGCGGCGGCGGACCACGGCTGCTCCTGCGGCTGCAGTAGGCTCGCACCACCGTAGGAGGTCCCGAGCGCGGGCGCATCAAGCGGAGCAGCCGCACTGCCGCCGCCGCTGCCGCCGCCGCCGCCGCTGCCCAGCAGAGTGCGTTCGCCCGCGTCGAGGCGTGGCGCTGCGCTGAGGCCCGCCCCGGCAGCAGCCCCAGGGGCGGCCCCCTGCAGCTTGGCTGCGGCGCCCGAGGTGGCGGTGTCCTCCAGCAGGAAGCGCGCCCACTGCTCCGCAAGGCTGCCCTCCTGCGCGGGCGCAGACTGGGCGGGACGCGGCCCACCCGGCGCGCCGCCGCCGCCGCCAGCGAGCGTGCGCACGAGCGCCAGCGGCGCGCCGACTACGGTGCGCAGCAGGCCGCGCCGCTGGCCGCGCCGCTGGCCGGCGTCGTCGTACGCCGCAGCGCCGGCGCTGGACGAGCGCGCCACGCGCTCCGACGCGGCCCCGAGGCGCGCGCGCTCCTCCTCTCCCATGCCCAGCGTGGCCGCCAGCAGGCTGAGCGTATCCCCGCTGTAGCCGCGCTCGATGTACTGAAGCAGCAACTTGGCCGCGGCACGCCCGTCCACGCCGCCGCCGGCCCCGCCTGCTGCGCCGGCACCGGCGCCGCCGGCGACTGCGTCCTCCAGGCGCGTGCGCAGCATGGCAGCCTCCTCTGCCGCGCGCGTCTGCGCCTCGCGGGCGCCCTCGAGCTGCGCCGCCTGGCGCGCCAGGTTTGACTCCAGCTCGGCCTTGCCGCGCGCGGCAGCTGAAAGGGGGGGTGAGAGGGTGGCGCAGGCGGCAAGGGCTTGGCAGCAGAATGCAGAAGCGGAAACTCGCACCTACTCGCAGCGCTCGTCACTTCATATAGGCACAGAGCTGCAAGCGGCCGGATGCCCAGCGCAACGAAGGCCAAAAGAGCCGATGGCGCTTCGCCGCTCCGCCCTCACCGTCCAGCGCGGAGCGCGCCTCGTCCCTCTCGCGCGCCGCCGCAGCCGCGCCCTCCCTGGCATCCCGCAGCTCCGCCCTCAGCCGCTCCGCGGCCTCCACCTCGTAGCTCATGCCCGCCAGCGCCGCCTGCAGGTTGGCCAGCTCCGCCTCGCGCGCCTCCAGGGCCTCCTGCAGCGCCGCGCCGCCGTCGGCCGCCGCTGCCGCGCGCGCCGCGGCGCGCGCCTCCTCGACCTGGCGCGTGAGCTCCGCCTCGCGGCGCGCGGCCTCGTCGCGGGCGGCGCGCACCTCCGCCTCCACGCGCCACGCCAGCGCGTCCTCCTCGTCGTCCTGCCCGCGCAGCAGCTGCTCCTTCAGGCGCGCCAGCTGCGCGCGCAGGCGCTCCCCCTCGGCGCGCTCCGCAGCCAGGGAGCGGGCGCTGTCCATGAGCTGCGGGGGCGGGAGTGGGCGTTGGGTTGGGCTGTAAGAGCGATGCGGTGGTTGTTGGCCTGGCGGTCACCCCGGATGACGGGATGAGAGTAGGCACGGGGTGCACCAGGAACAGGGGGGGGGGGGGGGGCGGCGGCTTTCCAGACGACCGCGGGCCGCCCCCTCCCCTGCGCCCCCCTCCCACCTGCTCCTCCAACTCGCGCATGCGGCCAGAGGTGTCGGAGCTGTGAGATGCCTGCGCCTCGAGCTGCGACGCCATAACGCCCGAGCGCGCCTCGGCATCGGCCAGCGCCGCGCGCAGCTCCGCCTCCGCTGCCTCAGCCTCCGCCAGGCGTGCCTCGGCGGCGGACGCGGCGGCCAGCTGCGCCTGCAGCGCGGCAGCCTGGTGCCGCTCCTCCGCCAACTGGTGCCGCAGGGCGGCAGCCTCTTCAGCGCCCGCGCCGCCGCCGCTCCCAGGCCGGCCGCCACCCGCCTGCGCCAGGGCCAGCCGCAGCCTTTGGGCCTCGTCCTCTGCCGCCGCCACCGCAGCGCGGAGCTGCGTGCGCTCCTCGTCAACGCGCGCGCGCTCAAACTCGAGCCCCTGCAGCGCGCTGTGCTGCTCCTCGCACTGCCCCTGCAGCGAGGCCACCGCCGTCTCCGCCTCGGCAAGCCGCGCGGCGAGGCCGGCCTCCTCGCCGGCGCCCGCCGCGGCCGCGGCCGCGGCCGCCTGCTCCGCAGCCTCCGCGCGCTGCGTTGCGGCGGCCGCCTGCTGCTGCAGCTGCTCCCCCCACTTCTGCCAGGCGTCAAAGTCGGACTGCCGCTGCGCCTGCACCTCTTCAAGCTGGACCTTGGCTCGCTCCTCGGCCTCGGCAAGCTGCGCGCGCAGCGACGCCACCTCCTCACTAAGCGCGGCGAGCTGCGTCGCCGCCTCGGATGCCGCCACCGCCGCGCGCTCGCGCTCCTCTGCCAGCTGCTCGCGCAGCGCCACCGACACGGCGGCGTCGCCGGTGTGCGCCGACTGCGCCCCTGCCTCTGCCGCAGCAAGCTGTTCGCGTAGCGCCTCGGCCTCCGCGCGCAGGCCATCCGCGCGGGCCTCTGCTTCAGCAAGCCGCTGCTGCAACTCTCCCTCCAAAGCCGCATCATCAGCCCCACTTGCGCGAGGCGCCGCCGACGCCAGCGCCGCCCCCAACTCCGCTTCGGCAATGTCCAGGCGCGCCTGCAGGTCTGCGGCGCGCGCGGCCGCCTGGTCACGCTGCTGTGCCGCCTCGGCAAGCGCAGCAGCATGGCCGCCGTCGCCGGCTGCATGGGAGAGCGCTGCAAGTGCGGCGGCATTGGCCTGCTCGAGCTGCTGTTGAAGAGCCACAACCTGCTCCTGGGCTGCGGCAAGCGCGGCTCCGCTGCCGTCGCCCTCGTCCGGCTGCTGCTGGGCAGCGCGCGCCGCTGCGGCCGCCTCTTGCGCCGCCGCCGCTGCGGCCTGCGCGTCGGCCGCCTGCTGCTGCAGCTGCGCGCCCCACTGCTGCCAGGCTTCGTAGTCCGCCTGCCGCTGCGCCAGCGCCTCTTCAAGCTGGGCCTGCAGCCGGGCAGCCAGCTCGCCGTCGGGCACGACAGCCTCGGCCTTGGCTGCCGCAAGCTGCTCGCGCAGCGCGGCCGCCTCCGCGTCGAGCTGGGACAGCGCCGACTGCGCGCCTGACAGCTGCTCCGCGAGCGCGGCGGCCTCTGCACGCGCAGCAGCCAGCTCCCCAGAGCTGCCCTCTCCCTGCGGGGCCTGCTGCTCCCTCTCGGAGGCGAATACATCCGCCACGAGGGGCGCATCGCCAACTGATGGCTGAGCGCCATTCACTGCGGAGACAGCGGCTGCCCGTGCTGCCTCCAGTTCGGCCTGAGCGCTGGTCAGCTGCGCGTGCAGCTCTGCAGCCTGGGCCTGCAGCGCGGCAGTCTCGGCGGCGGCAGCCTCGGCAGCTTGAGCCTGCTCCTGAAGCTGGCCCTCCAGCAGCGCAAGGCGCTCTGCGTCAGGGGCCGCTGCCGCACCGGCCGCCTCATCAATCGCCGCAGCACCGACGCCGCCGGCCGCGGCGAGCTGCTCCCGCAGCCCCGCAACCTCCCCGCGCAGCGCTGCCGCAGCGGCGGCTTCGTGGCGGACGTCGTCAAAGGCCTCTCTCAAATCCGAAAGCTCCGCCTGTGCATCCTCCAGCGCGGCGGCCGCGTCGTCGCGAGCCGCGGTCGCTGCAGCCGCATCCTCTTGCGCCCGTGCCAGCGCCGCCTCCAGCTCGGCCACCGCCTCGGCCGCGGGGCCGGACTCGGCCTGCTGCGGCTGTGGCGGCGGCTGAGGGGCATCTCCGGGCTCCGGGGCAGCCGCAGCGGCGGCGCCGGCGAGCGCCTCGAGCTCCGCGACGCGCGCACGGCTGCCTGCGAGCTGGCCCTGCAGCTGCTTGAGCTTGTGCGCAAACTCGCGCTTGAGCATCGCCTCTCGCCGCTTGAAATCAGCTGCAGCCAGGTCCTGCTCTGCCGGCGCGGCGTCGGCCCAGGGCAGCGGGTGCCCGCCGACGGCGCCGCCGACGACGGCCACCGCCGCCGCTGCAGCCGCCGCCAGCAGCGCGGCGTCCTCCTCGCTGCAGCTGTCTAGACCCCGCACCGCCAGGCCCGACAGCGGCGGGGTCTGCGGAGGCGCCGCGGCCGGCGGCGGTGGGCCCACGGTCGCGGCAGGCGCCTCGCTCGCCGCCTCTAGCTTTGCCCTGAGGCCTGCAACTTCTTCCCGCAGCGCTCCGAGCTCAGTCGCCGCCGCCGCAGCCTCTTCCTCACGCTCCCCCGCGCTGGCCACCATCTGTGCCTTGAGCCGCGACAGCTGGTCCCGCAGCCGCGCCACCTCGCCGTCCTCGCTGGGAACAAGGGGGGCCGCAGCAGCCGGCGGCGCCGCAAAGGCAGCATGCTCGCCTGCTGGCACCGATGGCGGCGCGTGCGTGGGAGCAGCGCCGCCGGTTGAGTGGCCGAATGGTGGCAGCGCCGTGGCACGGGGGGGCAGCGCCATCAACGGCACCGGTGGCGGCGGGGCTTGGAGGAGCTCCCCCTGCGGCTGATCGGGGTCCCATGCCTGCTGCTGATCTGCTGTCGCCTCTGCAGGCGGCAGCTTGTGCTGCCCCTCCGCCTGAGGCGCGTGCTGAACGGCCCAGTCGACCCCCGCCTCGCCGACTGCGGTGACCCCTGCCGCATCCGGTGGTGCCTGCTGTTGGCCTGTGTGCTCCGCCCCATCGTGCTGCGCCTGCCCAGGCCAGCCCTGCGGTGGCTGCTGCTCCTGCTGCTGCTGCCCCCAGGCCTGCTGCGCCTGCTGCTGCTCGCCCCAGGCTTGCTGCTGCTGCTGCTGCTGCTGCTCGGCCCAGGCCTCCTGCTGCTGTGGGTGCGCGGCCCAGGCCTGCTGCTGCTCCGCGGTCCAACCTGTCTGCGGCGGCTGTTGCTCGCTCCACGGCTGCTGCTGCTGTCCGTGCCAGGCCTGCTGCTGAGCCTCAGTCCAAGCCGGCTGTTCGCCGTACTGCTGCATCTGATCAGGCCATGCCTGCTGCTGGCCGCTCCAGGCCTGCTGCTGCTGCTGCTCGCCCCAGGGCTGCTGCTGTTGCTCCTGCTGCTGCCAGCCGTCGGCCTGCTGCTGAGCCACAAGGTCTGCACCAGCCACATTTGCCGCCAGCTTCTCCAGGCCGCTGCGCAGCGTCCCAGCCAGCTGCCCGGCCAGGTAGTTGCCCGGAAGCTGCGGCGCCACGCCTGCCAGCCACGAACGGCTCCTGCGCTGCTGCTGGGGGCCCTCGCTCGCAAACGGCTGCGGTTCACTATCTGCCGTGTCCGAGGGGAACCCCACATGCTGCTGCTGCTGCTGCTGCTGCTGCTGCTGCGCCTCATGCTGCGGCTGTGCCGAGGGGGGGCGCTCGGAGCCGTGGGGGCTCACGACGCTGCCGCCGCCGCTGCTGGTCCGGCCCGTGCCGCCATAGTAAAGGCTGCGGTACGGTTGTGATGGCATTGGGAGGGCACCGATGAAAAAGAGGGTGGCAATGTGGCTGAAGCACTGCACGCAGTACAGGGCGCGCCCATGCGCATGGGCAACAACCGCCTTGCACCCCACCTGAACGCATCGTGTGCGTGCCGGTGGCCGCGGCCGTGCTGCTGCGACTGCTGCTGCTGCTGCTGCTGCTGCTGCTGCTGCTGGGAGTCCACCTGTCGCGAAGGAAAGGGGCCGCGGGTGGGTCAGACGCTGTTGACGCGCGCACAACACGCACGCCATGGCCCCGCTGCCACCGCAGCTGCACCCACCTCCTGGCCGTCGTCCTCTGCCAGCTCCGCCAGGAAGCTGGTTGCTCCCTGGGCCAGCCGCGACGCACGGGAGGTGATGTCCTTGAACATCGCGCGGCTGTTGCGAGCAGCGCGGCGCGTGCGCCGCTCCGCCCGCTGCCTGCGCTGCGCTGCGCGCTGCGCGCTGCCCTGCGCCTGCTGCAGCGAGTGCAGACCTCGCGGCAGACGCTCTCTTGGTCCCTGGGCGACGGGACTAGCCGATCGAAGCGGCCGAGCTGGCCACGCAGCGGGGCCGGGCAGACTTCTGGTGGCGGGTGTTGGCCCCAAACCGTTCAAGCAGTTTTGCGGAACCGGATTAGATTGATTTTCAATCGCGTTTTTAAAGTTGTGTACCTGTACCGCGCGAGCAGCTGGCGAGGTGTCCGCCCGGCCCCTGCCGAGCTACCTGCCCCTGCCGAGCTGCCCAAATGCGCGCACAACCTGCGATCGTACCGTATCCACCACAGTCATGGCAAGGCGGGAGCGTTGCTCCCGACTGCCGCTGCACCCCGCCGCTCCGCCCCTCTGCCGCGCCGCCGCCCGCCGCTGCAGACGCACGCCGCCGCCAGGCGCAGCCGTTTGCCGTGCAGCCAGCGATTGTGCAATGCCGCCATCCAGGATGGCCCAGCAGGTGCGCCGGCAGCCGTGCGCGCGCGTTGCACCGCGTGCTTGCGCTGCACACGCTGATTGCCCCCAACGCGCGGCCGGGTCGAGCACCGCGGAGTTTCAGTCCAACCCGTGGGTAAGGTATCCGCCGCAAGAGCACGCAACCAAGCGCGCCGGCATCAACCAGCGCAGTGGCGCGCCAGGCCCCGCCCCACTGTTCAAGTCAACCGGCGCACAAGCCACGCACCCCCCGCGACCAGTACACAGCTGCAGCTGCCCCGCCCGCACCAAACCCCCCGCTGTTCCTCCCGTGCTCTTTCCACCCCCCCAGGACCAGGTTTGGAAGGCCCGGCAGGCAGAGCAGATGAATGTGCTGCGAGACGAACCCACTGGTTTACACCGTTTCTGGGGTTCTGAGTGGGCAACGGGCGCGCGGCCTGCCTGATGCGGCGCGCGGCGTTTTGGGGACATCGGGCCGCCGTTTTGGCGAGTGCGACCGGGGCCTCTGGGGTTGCGTTCAAGCGTGGTTTCTTTTGCCGCCGTGTCGTCGCGGCAGTACGGTGTCGCAGTGAAGGGCGTCCACCTTGTCCACCGCATGCGCATGCGCTGTGCGGTGCGGTGCGGTGGGGTGCGGAACAAAAGAATGTGCGGCGCACGCCTCGGGCGCGGTGGGGCTCAGAGCATGCACGCAGCTGCCACGCGGTCGTCAGCGGCTCCCAGCTGCATATCGGGGTGGGCTGCATCAAAAGCCCCGCTTTGGGGCGCGGGGATGACAAGAAAATGTGCTTTGTACGGGGCGCAGCACGCACGAGGCACGGGGGCTTTCAGGGCCGTCGAGGCAGCGCAGAGGCACTCTATCTGCCAGCCGCCCTCTCCTGAGCTCCTCTCTTGAGCTCCAGCCAACCAAAGCCCTGCTCGGCGGGCCGGCGGGCTGCTAGCAATCAGCCTAAGCCTTGGCCTTTGTCGCGCCGTCCTGCTGCTCCGGGTCCAGGTGCACGTGGCGGGGCACGTCCTCGTCGTTGATGGCCTCCAGGGACATGCCCGTGGTCTCGGGGATGAGAAAGGTGAACAGCAGGCCTGGGGGCGGCGTTGGATGTGTGTGTTGGGCGCCATGGCAGGGGATTGCTTGGTGGCCATGTGCTCGCAGCAATTGCCTGGGGCTCCCGCCTGGCAATGATGCAGTGGCGGCAAACACCCCGCGCACGGCTACATACCCTGCGGCGTGCCCCGCCCCACCTGCGAACATAAAGATGGACAGCAGCCCAAGGCACAGCTGCGTGCCGTGGTGATCGTTGATGGCGCCAAAGCCGTAGACACCCACGATCGCGCCGGCCTTGCCGGCGGCGGCAGAGATGCCGTGGCAGGTGGAGCGGAACTTGGTGGAGAAGGCCTGCGGGCGGCGCAGATTTGGGCAGGTGACGAGGGCCAGCAGGGGCTCAGGGCAGATCGGGCCTGCAGCCGGGGGAGGTGTGCAGAGCTTCCTGCCGATAATGCAGCAGCGCGCAGCTGCAAGCGACGCTGCTTCGGTGGCCATTAACGGCAGCGGCGGCTCCCGGGCGCCCCGGTCAGCAGTCCCCGCCCCAGCAGGACGCACCTCGCCAGGCACGATGAAGGTCGTGGTGTTGGGGCCCCAGTTTGCGAAGAGGAATGTCAGGGCGTAGAGCACAATGAAGGCCCACAGCGCGTGTGCGCGCAGAGGCACCCAAGCGGCGGAGCAGATCACCAGCAGGATGGTCATCATCGCGAACCCCATGAACTGCGGGGTGGGGTCAGTGTGTGTGGGGTCGAGGGGTGTGAGTGGCATGCGATAGCAGCAGGCGGTCAACGCAAGGTGAACGGCTTTGACCATGGCCGTGCGTGGCTGGCTGGGGAAACGAGAGGCTGCTGTGCGCCAGGTGTGCACCAGCTTTGGCAGTGCGTGCAAAGCAAAGCGGGCAGTGAGGCCACCAGGCGCACCTGGATGGTGCGGCGACCCATCTTCTCCACGGTGGCCACAGTAATGAAGTAGCCCGGAACCTGGGAGTCAGGGCAGGGCGGTGAAAGGCGGAATTAGGGATAAATGAATGCGGGTGAGGCCTCTGCAGCGCGGTGTTTTGGACGGTTCCAACCGGCAATTGTGCGCCGCAGTTCCCTTCACCAATAGCCCCCTCTATCTGGGAGGAAGGGCCACTCAAGGTTGAAGGCAAGGCAAACGGCAGGGTCAGGCACCCACCAGCCCCATTATGATGATGATGGCTGTCCCCGACACCGACTTGAACACGGCGTCGTAGATCACCGCACCGCTGGACCCCGGCTTGATGGGCATGGCGTAGCCAATGTCCGAAACAACCTTGGGCGTGTCTGGCAGCAGGGGCCGGGCGGGGGTTGAATTACGGTTAGATAGTTGCAGGGGGCAACGGTCGACAACAGCTTGCTGTGAGCTGTGGGCAAACCTGTAGGAGAGGACACGCGAACTGCCCCCCGCGCAGCGCGCGGCCATCCAGCCGCAAACAAAGCCCCCATTCCAACCCCCCTCACATAGGTTTTGTGCGTAGAAGGCCACGTCCAGCATGAACCAGGTGGAGGCGGTGCCAAACAGCCACTGCGGGCGCGGTGGGGTTGAGCGAGGGCGCGCTGGGTTGGGGAGTCTGCGCCAGAAGTGTGGTCTGATTGAGGGGGCCAAACGCACCCGCGCGCTGGTGATTTCAACAGCAGCATGCAGACGGGTGCGAGTAAAAGCTCAGGCTAACGGGCCCGGGGCGCACGTGCGCACACGCCCACAGCCCCGTATCTTGCCCCCGCCTCCACCCCGCGCACGCACCAGTGCGTTGCGCTTGGTGCCGAGGTATGCCTTGAAGGAGGCCCACGTGATGGCGTCCTTGGCGGTGTCGCGGTGCGCGCGCTCCAGCTTGCGGAAGTCGTCGGTGTTGTCGAACACGGAGCGCATGTCCGCCTCGGCCTTGGCCATGTCCTGCGCAGCAGGGTTTCAGTAGCGGGAGGGGGCGGGGTTGTTTGGGGTGCGGGAGGATGCATTTTCAAGCAGCCAGGGACCAACGGCACGCCGGCCAGCGGCAGGCGCGTGCCAGCAGCAAAGGGCATGCAGCAACCAGCCCAGCCTCCCGACACGCGCATGCAGCGCCCCGGGCGCCCCCCTGCCCACCTTCTCCACGTGGGCCGTGAAGCGAGGCGTCTCTGGCAGGCGCGTGCGAAGGTAGTAAGTCGCGATGGCAGGGACAACGCCAATCGCAACGATGATGCGCCACACGTGATCCAGCGCGGCGCAGGGCTTGCCGGCAACGCACTGCAGTGGGTTTGGGATTTTGAGCACAGGCGCGGCGATTGATGCGATCGGGGAAGGGGTGGCCGCTTGCCAGGATCTAAGCACGGCGGCAGGAAAGGTGCAGCACGCAGGGGCGGACATCAGCATCGCGCGCGTGGGAGCAAGCCGGCCCGAAGGTACCCCGGCTGCGATGGCGGCAACATACAGCGGCGGCGGCGGCGGCGAACCTGGGAGGAGATGCTGGAGCGGAAGGCGGCGGTGACGACGACGGCGACCAGCGATGCGGACAGGAAGCCGATGCCCTGCATGGAGAACACCGCCGCCATCATGGCACCGCGCATGTGGCGGGGCGTGTACTCTGCGCAGGGGGGTGAGGGGTTGCCAATTGGCGGGGTTGGCCCGCTCCCTGGTTTGATTGCAACACAACCCCCTCTGACTACCACCAGGCGCAGCATCCACACAACCGCCCAGCCCCCCACACAAGCAAGCCGCGCGCACCGGACGTGATGACGGCCGAGAGGGGGTAGTCGCCGCCGATGCCGATGCCCAGCAGGAAGCGCCACATGGCAAACACGCCGATAAACGTTGCCGGCGGGCCCCAGGTGGCGGCGGCGCAGCCGATCGTGGTGAAAATCATGATGAGCAGCGTCCTGCGATGGGGTTATAGTGGGGTTGGCTGGGGCATTGGGGGGGCTCGGGGGCTGGTGGGTTGGGGCTGTGGAGGATGCGGGGTTGGTTGGGGGTGTTCCCCAGCTTGTCTATGACCCAGGTGAGCATGCACCGGTCCCCCCCTTCATCACTGGCAAATCGCAGACCCCGCACTGGAAAGGAACAGCAACCACGCAATAATGGCCTACCAGCCGTACGGGGCCTTGCGGCCCAGCTTGTCGCCCAGCAGGCCAAACACCAGCTGGCCTATCAGCGTGCCGACCAGAGCAGTGCCCTGGTGTGTTGGATTTTGCGCAAAGCGTGGGCCGTCGACCAAGGCAATGGCTGCTCTGTCGGCGCACCAGACAGCACCAGAGCCGGCTTGGGGCAGCAGGCCACAAAGTCAAGCCACAAGCGATCACAACCGACGACAGGGGCCCGCACCTTGACCGTCATGTCGTAGCCGACTGGCAGGGACCCCAGAGTGCCCTTGGAGCTGAGGTGGTCTGCACGCGAGGGTGGTTGATTGTCAGGCAGAGCTGCGTTGGGGAATGAAGGGGGGAAGCAGCACACGCTCCCCAAGCCACGCCTGGCACCTCCCTCCCCACCCAGCAGTCCAGGCAGGCCCCCCAGCCAGCCCCCCTCACCCGGGAAGCGCGCCAGTGCGATCATCTGGCTGATGAGGCCCACCGTGTACAGGTCGTAGGCGTCTGTGAAGAAGCCGACGCCGCTGATCAGGATGGCCTTGACCTGCGGGCGGCATGCAGCAGGGGACGGCGGAAGCGGGGCGGGTTTGCGGGTTGGCAGGGGAGCGAGCGCTGCATGCTGAGGGTGCAGTGCTGCATGCTGCCCTGCTGAACCATGGAGCACCGGCACGGCCGCGCCGCTGCCCCGCCGCTGCGCTTGCGGGGCGCTCACATGGAACCAGCCAAACTGGGCGTGGTTGAGCTCGTGGAACATGCCGCTCGAGACGGTGTCAAAGTCGCCGCTGCGCAGGAAGGGAATGCGGGTGGTTTATTTTGGGGGGCACAATCACCGCCGGCCGCCGCGCAGGGCTCACTTGAGCCTGTGGACTCCACAGCCCCGCGCGGCCGGTGCATGGGCGCGCTGCAGCATGGGCGCGCACGGTGCGGAACCGCAGCATGCATGCTGGCCGCCGCATGCCGCATGTTTGCCGCATGGCGCATGCTCCCCCTCCCGAGGCGACCGCCGCCGCTGCCGCAGCGGGGCGCGCCGCGCCGCTCAGCGTGCCCCCCACTCACGCATACTTGTCCAGTTTGGTCCCCTTGGAGGTTTTGGCCGCCTCGCCATTTGCCTTGGTGGCCGCCATTGCGTGCCGAGGAAGCTGCGAGCGCGGGCGAGGGGGCCAGCAGCAACGGCGTTGGGCACGCACAGGGTGGGCGGCCGCGCGCATGGGGCAGTGGGGCGCGGGCCAGGCTGCCCCCGCCGCCCGTGGGCGCGACCTGCAGCGTGCTGATGGCGCGCATGGCGCACGGCGCCGCACGGCACCGGTAGCCAGGCCGCTGGGGCGGACTCGTCACCCTGGGCCGGCGCGTCACGAGGGCGCAGCCGCCGGCGCCGCAGCGCACAACGCCGCGCGTCCCACAGACGCAGGGGCGAGCTGCCGGAGGAAATACGCCCCCTTGCGCGCCCCCTGAAGCCGGGACTGCCGCGCTGCTCACGATTGAAAGCGCCGACACGCCGCTCTCGGCACTGGGGGATCAGCTGGGCTCGCAAGCGGGCGCGAAATGGTCGGCAGAACGATCCGAAACGCTTTAAGAAGGGGGATCGCCGGACTGGGAATAATTTGGTGGCAGCCCAAATTTGATCCCCGCACTGGCGCTTTGGGCCGGCTCCTGGCGCGGGTTAGCTGGGGAGGCACTGAGATACTTGATTTGCGCAGGCGCAGCGGCCCTTGATCTGCAGCGGTGGGCGGGCGGCGGCGGCTTGCGCCCCCCACCTGGCCGCCCCCTTGCACCGTCCCTTTTGCGCTTCAAACTTACAATGGCCTGCTCACCTGGGCTCATCAGGGCACAGCACTACTACCCGCAGCTGCCTCGCAATTGGTTTTCATGACCGAATTTGACCCACAATGACTGCCTGTCCTTTGGCGCGCGCGCATGCACGCGCCCAAGCCCCCGGCACCCACGCCGCCCCAGCAAGCCTCTTTTGACCTGTCTCTCGCACCCGAACAGCACGGCTGGTGACTCTCCAGCCGCTGTAAACCCTCTGACCGGTAAATCCAGGCCACGCGTCCGGGGTCAAAGGGTATGATGCGGCGCGTCGCGGCGGCGGCGGGGTGATACCGGGTGCCGCCGTCAGTGGCAGGCCAATACAGGGGTTTTATCCTTCCCCTTGTCCAACACTGGCATGATCATTTAGGTCTTCAGCCCGTTTGGGTGCTGGAGGATGTGAGTGCCTGGCGGTCAACGCGCGGTCAACACGTGGTCAAACACGTCAGCACGAGAGGTCTGCGACCGAATCACAGCGCAGCACTTTTAACCTGGATTCCCAGTGCTGCAAGCACTCTGTCTTCACCGTTTTGCGCTGCTGCGCGCCTGTCGAGCGTGCGTGCCGAGGCGGCGCCGCGGGCCGGGCGCGCGCCTGCCGGGGCCAGGGTCGCTGGTGTTTGCCGCCGCGTGGTGGGGCCTCGGCCGCAGCTGGTGGTACCTTTTCGTGCCGGTGCGCGCCTGGATGGCGGAGTTGACTGGCGGGCCCTCTTTCGTTTGGGGGCCCAGCGCGGCGGTCAAACCACCCCCCCCCCCAAAAGGGCGTCCTGCTCGTCGGCCCCCCCGGCGCCGGCAGGCGTGCAGCTGCTGGAGCGGCAGTCCCCAACCTCCCCATCCCACTCACCCTCCCCGCCCCCGCTGCGAAACAGCAGCCCCCAACCCAAAACCTCCCCGCACCTGCCCCCTCGCTCGCCCCCCCCCCCCACAGGTGCACACCACCATGACCATTTTCATTACTGGCCACAGCGGCTACCACCTCACCCTGGACAGGGTCGTCCCAGACGCGCTGTTCCTCCTGCTCAACCCCTTCCAGGTGCGCACTTCAGTTCAGTTGCCCTCGCTCGTCGCCGCTCTGCCGGTCGCAGCCCGACCTGGCACAGCACGCGCAGCGCGCGCGCTGCCCTGTCTGCCTGACCACCGCGCCCCTGTGCTCGCCGCCGGCCCGCCGCTGACCTCTCCACCGCCGCGGGCCGCACTGGCCTGCCCTAAGTCCCCCGCCGCCCACCCGCCCCCGCCTCTCGTCGCCGCGGCCAGGCCGTTGCGCTGTGCACCGCCAACACCACCAAGCCGATGGACCACGCAGCCCACCACCTCCGGCCCACCACCCACTTCGCCCTCTTCTTCACATTTTGGGACGACCTGCTGGGCACTTCGGCGCCGCCAGAGCCGCACGTGCCCCTGCCCCTCATGGCCCTCAACCTCCTGTGGTACGCCTTCCTCTGGGCCTTTGCGTGGGCCGCCTACTCCCGCCCCGCAGCCGTCGCCGCCGCCGCCGCGCTGCACGCGCTGCTGCCGCTGGCGCTGCCCGACGCGCTGCTCGGCGGCCGCGCCTCGCGGCTGCGCGCTTGGGACGCGCTGAGGCGCGCCTACGGCGTGGGCTACGCGGCGCCCGGCGCGGACGGCGCGTTCGACGCGCGGCGCGCGGCCGCCGAGGTGCGCCGCCAGCTGTCCGAGGCGGCGCACGCGCGCGGCGGCAAGCCGTCCGAGGCGGCGGCCCAGGCGGCGGCGGTGGTCACCGCCATGGCCGGCTTGTCGTCTTCCGATTCGGGCGGCACCTCCGGCGACGGCGGAGGGCACGGCGCCCCGCCACAGGCAGGCGCCGCCACTGCCGCTGCCCAAGCCCCCGAGGCTGCGGCGGCTGCGGCGGCTGCGGCGGAGCAGCGGCGGTTTGTGTTTGCCTACCACCCCCAGGGCTTCCTGGCGCGCGGCGCCCTCCTCACGTTTGCGGCGCGGGGCGCGCGCAGCCCCGCCTCGGCGCTGCCCGGCGGCGTGCGGCTGGCCGCTGGCGGCTGGATGCTGCGCGTGCCTGGCATGCAGCAGGCGCTGATTGCGCTGGGATGCACGGACGCGTCGCGCTCAAACCTGCTGCGCCTGCTGACTGGGCCCGAGGTGGGTGGCCGGGGTTCTTGGGTCCATGTTCTTGGGTTAGGGTGTTGCGCGCCGGCACACGAGCCCGTGTCGCAGACACGCCGCTTCAGATCGCTGCGCGTCCATCCCAGCTTGCGAATCGCGCGCGCGCGTCCAAAACCGACGCACCCACATTTCAAAAAACCCTTTGCCGGCAGCCCACCTCTGTCGCAATCTGCCCCGGCGGCTGGGCCGAGGCGCGCCACATGGGCTCCTACCGCCTTGTCATCCGCCGCCGCCTCGGATTCGCGCGGCTCGCGTCCGAGGCGGGCGCGGCGCTGGTGCCGGTGCTGGGAGTGGGGGAGCCCGAGGTCACGGGGGAGGGCGGCCCCGGCGCCGTCGCGCTGAGGTGGCTCATCTGCTACAGGCGAGAGCCGTCTTGTTTGGGGGCGGGGGGTGCGGTGATGGCTGGATAGCGTTTGCGCGGAATCGCGGCCTGGGCTGCGAGGTTGCGAGGCGGCACGACGGTTGTGCGGACTGCCGGCCGCCCCAGCACCCCACCCCCACGCACGTGTGCGGCACCCCCCACCCCCTCCGCCGGCCAGCCCCGCCCTGCTGTGCGGCGCCCCGGCCAAACCAGCCCCCCCCCCTTGAAAGCTCCAGCCCCACCCCCGGAACGCAACAAACAAACCCCAGGCCCCGGTCGCTGCGCGTCGTGTTTGGCGACCCGGTCGCCCCGCTGCCCGGCGAGCCGCCGGCCGCGCTGCACGCGCGCTACCTCGCGGCGCTCTCGGCGCTGGCGGCGCGGCACGGCGTGCCGATCGAAATGGCGGAGTGAGGAAGGGGGAGGCCGGGGCATGGGGGCCTGCGCTGATTACCGGCGGGGCCCAGGCGCCGGGCCGCGCACTCGACGGCAGGCGGGCGGGAGCGGTCCCTTTTCAGCCACGGGCGGGGTTGCCACCGGCGAGAGCGGCGGGGATGGGTTTTGAGAGCTGGCTGCATCAATCCGGGCGTTGTCCGTCGGTCCGCCCTGGGGGCAACAACCCTTCTCTTCAGCTCCCCCTTAAGTAAGGGGGAGCGCGTCTGCACGCGGCAGTAATCCCCGCGGCAGATGGTTTTCCTGCGCTGCCCAGGCACTCTGCAGTTGCAGCTGCAGCAGGAGGCTGGCGGTTTGACTGACGCAAGGCCGTCGGGCCCGGTCGGGCCGACGCGCTGCGGCAGTCCGCCACCGCGCCCTGCCGGCTGCCGCGCCTCTAAACCACATGGCCCGACGAACCCCTCATTGGCCAAACAACTGAAGTGTGCGCGGCGCATACTTACACTGCCTTATTGACACGCCTATTAGGTATTCAGGCTGCACCCCGCTCAAACCAGATCGCAAGCGAGATCTGGCCCGCTCGAGACGTCGAGCTGCGGCCCAGCAAGCCTTCAGAACTTTCCCTTCACCATCATCATGCGTTAGGCTCGGCTGGCAGGAGCTGTAGGCCGCGCACGGGGACGGCGCACCCGAAATGAGCCAGGACGACAGCTTTGCAGCGGCCCTGGACGCTGAGCTGTTCGCCAGCGACGAAGAGGACGGATCCGGACCTTCGGATGCCGCGGCGGCGGGTGCGGCGCAGGGCGGCGGCGGCGGCGACGGCCGCAGCGGCGGCGCGAGCGACGGCAGCGACGACCCCTTTGCAGCCCTCGACGCCATGGAGGAGGCGGAGCCGGAGCAGCCGCCCCAGCAGCCCAAGGCCCAGCAGCAGCAGGCCCAGCAGCAGCAACGGACTGCATCCTGCAGCCACCCCGGCTTCATGTTTGGCCTCTGCATCCGCTGCGGCGCCGCCAAGCCCGACAGCAGCGGTGGGCCCGACGCGGAGACGGGCAGCACGGCGCGCGAGGCGGGCGGCCGTGACGCAGGCGCAGCGCCCCGCCCGCCGCCCTCGGGCGGCATGCGCATCAAACACCTGCATGCGAGGCAGGCGCTCGAGGCAAGCTTGCGCCGCGCCCACGCATGTCATAGCAACTTGGGAAGGGGGGGCTTGCACTTGCGCGCCGTGCAGCCAGAGCCCGCACACAACAAGTGTACCACGCCCCTGCGCCCGACCCGCTGCGTCCTCCATGCAACCCCTCCTCCCCCCTGCCCCACCCCGCCCGTTCCCAGGTCAGCGCCGAGGAGGCGGCGCGCATCACCGCCAGCGCCATCCCCGCGCTGCTGGCCAGCCGCCGCCTGGTGCTGGTGCTGGACCTGGACCACACCCTGCTCAACAGCGTGCGCGAGGGGGACGTCAGCGCAGAGGAGGCGCCGCTGCTGGCCGAAGTGCTGAGGAGGCAGCGGGACGCAGAGGCGCTCGCGCGGCGGGGCGAGGGCGCCGGCGGCAGCGGCAGCAGGAGCGAGAATGCCGCGGGGGCAGCGCCACAGGGCGGTGGGGAAGAGGCAGAGCAGCAGCAACAGCAGCAACAGCAGCAGCAGCAGGCGGAGGCGGAGGCAGAGGCTGAGGCACAGGGGCAGGGGGAGGGGAAGGAGGAGGGCCAGGAGGAGCAAGGGGCAGAAGGCGAGCAGCGGGCAGATGGCGACGAGCAGCTCCCGCCCTCCCTGGGCCACTGGCACCCGCCCCTGCTTTTCCACCTGTCCCACTGCCGTCTCTGGACCAAGCTGCGCCCTGGCGTGCACGATTTCCTTCAGGCAAGCAGGCCCGCGGTGGGGGGAGGCTGTGAGGCAGGCAGGCAGGCTACCAAGTTGCCGGCACTCATTGTGGCAACCCCTTGCAACGCAGCCCCAGGCCGCACACCAACGCTCCCCTCCTCAATGGCGGTCCCCCAGGAGGCGTCCCGTCTGTACGAGCTGCACATCTACACCATGGGGGACAGGGCCTACGCGCGGGAGATAGCGGGGCTGCTGGACCCGGGGGGGCGCCTCTTCGCGGGGCGAGTCGTCAGCGCGGGCGACAGGTGGGCGCAGCCCCCGCCCCCACGCCCCGCGCCAGCCTCGGCGGCGGCTGGTGCTGGGGCCCACGCGCACCGGCTGTGTCTCATGGTGGCCACGGCGCTGCCAACAGGCCGCAGACTCAGGAATGCGATTGGAGCCAAACAGCATGCCACGCTCTCAACCACTTGCCCCCCTACCCCTACCCCCTGCGCCAACCCCTCCCACCCGCGCCAACCCTCCCCCCCCCAGCACCAAGTCCACCGAGAAGGGCCTGGACGTGCTGCTGGCCAGTGAGGCGCACGTGTTGATACTGGACGACACGGAGCACGTGTGGGCTGGGCACAGGCGCAACCTCATCCAGGTGAGGGGAGGGTTGGCCGCAGGAGGGTTGACCGCCTCGCTTGTGCTCGTTGTGGTGCGCAGGGGTGCTTGTCGTGGTGCGCAGGGGCAACTAGGATCCATCGCAGCACAAGCTTGTTGGCACTTACAGCAAGAAATCCCCCCAAACAAAACAGGTGGAGCGCTACCACTTTTTCGGCCACAGCATCCGCAGCTGGCAGCCCACTGCACGCGGCCTGCTGGAGGACCGAACCGATGAGCCAGCGGGCGGCGGCATGCTGGCCACCTGCCTGCGCGTCCTGAGGGAGGTGCACGCAGAGTTTTTCGGGGACGCGGGCGGCGGCGGCGGCGGCGGCGGCGGCGGCGGCGGTGGCGGCGGCGGCGGCGGCGGCGGCGATTCTGCAAGCGGGCGCGAGGCCAGCGCCGAGGCGCCAGGCGCGGAGGCGGGCGGCAGCGAGGCGGCCGGCAGCGAGGCGGCCGGCGGCGGCGGCGGCGGCGGCGGCGCGTCGAAACGGGCGCCAACAAAGCGGCGGCGCTTGCAGGGGGGCGACGGCGGCAGCGGCCCCACCGGCAGCGAGCCGCCGCCGGCGGCCGGCGCAGCGGCCCCCTCCGCGCCGGCGCTCCCGCGCCCGCTCGACCCCGCCACGCTGCGCGGCCGGGACGTCCGCGCGTGCCTCGCGGACGCGCGCGCCCGCGTGCTGCGCGGCTGCTGCGTGTGCTTCAGCCGCTGCTGGCCGCAGCACGTGACGGCGTTTGAGCAGCCGCTGTGGGTGCTGGCAGAGTCCCTCGGCGCGGACTGCTCCACGCGCTACACGCCCGGGCGCACCACGCACCTCGTGGCCGCACCGGACCGCGGCGGCGAGCTGCCGCTGACCGACAAGGTGCACGCCGCACGGCGCGACGGCGTTGCCGTGGTGCACTACGACTGGCTGCTGGCCTCAAAGTTCTCCTGGGGGCGCGCCGAGGAGGGCGCCTACGGCATGCCGGCCTACACCGCCAGCGGGCGCGCGGCGGGCGCGCGGGCGCGGGGCTTCTCCTGGCGCGCGGCGGGCGGCGGGGGCGACGGCGCGCGGGACGCCGCGATCGCCGCGGGCGCGGCGGGGCGCGCGGGGCCGTGAGCGCGGGCGCGTGCCGGCGCGGCCGGCGGCAGCACCTGCCACACATTGCAATCACCACGAGGCCCGCTGAAAATCGCGAACGCCCCCTCTGCCTTGCATCTCCTGCACTGAAGCGAATTACATACAGCAGGTGTAAATTGCATGCATACGGCCTTTGAAAGGTATGCCAGTTTGGCAGGACACTAGCTGCGCTTGTCACTGAAGCTGCTGCCCTGCCTATGAAGCAGCTGGGAAACCGAAGACAGCAGCTGCTTGGCTGCCGCGACGGACGCCTCTGCATCGCTGAGCCGCGAGGCGGCGGGGCCGCCAGGCGTGCGCAGCCGGCCCTGATCGCTGCGCGTGCGCGCGAGCAGCGCCGCAAGGCTGCCGTCTGCGGGGGCGACGCCGTTGGCGGCCGGCCTGCCCTGCTGCTGCTGCTGCTGCTGCTGCTGCTGCGGGCCGTCTGCCGTTCCGCGGTGAAGCGGCAACGGCAGCGGCGTTGCAACGCCCGGCAGCGTCGTCGCGCGGGCAGGCGTCACCAGTGCCGCCGCTGCGTGCGGTAGCGTGCGGCCGGCCACCACTGCGGAGTAGCTGGGCCGGGGGGCGGGCAGCGTCGCCGCAGGCGCAGGGGCCGCGGCCAGCGGCGGCGCCGTCGCCGGCAGCGCACGCGGCGCGGCCGCGCTGGCTGTCTGCAGAGCCGCCGCCTGCGCGCTCGGCAGCAGCACGCCGCCCGCGCCCTCCAGGCGCTCCGCCATCAACTCCCACAGCGCCGCCATCGCGGCGCCCGCCGCCGCCGCGCCGCCGGCCGGCGCCAACGCCACCGCCGCCGCCTCGGGCGCGGCCGCTGCGGTGCCGGACTGGAGGGCCAGCAGGTAGAGCCGCGCCACCTCGGCCGCACCCAGCCCTGGAGGCGCCGCGACGAGGCCCCCCACCGCCGGCAGCACCATGCGGCGGAGCGCCTCCCCGCGCGCCGCGGCGGCGGCGCCGCCCCACCCGGGCGCCAGGTGCGGTGGCGGCGTGGCGGGCGGCTGCGCGCCGGCGGCCACCATGCCCGCGAGCTGCGCCACCCGCTCGTTGTAAGCATCCACCCACGCCTGCACCGCCGCGGCCCCGCCAGCCGGCGCCGGCGCGGCCGCGAGCGCCGCGGCGTCGTGCGCGAGCGCCGCCGACAGCCACCGCCGCAGCGGCACGGGCTGCAGCAGCGGCGCGTCCGGTGAGTGCGCCGCGAGGAACTGGAGCAGCGCCGCGAGCTCCTCCGCGGGCGGCCGCGCCGCGTCGGGGCCGAGGCTCGCCGTCATTGCGCCGGCGATGCGGGGGCGCAGGTGCGGCGGCAGCGCGGCATCAATGGCTGCCTCCAGCGCCGGCACGGAGGCGGCGTCTGGGCGGTTTTGGGGGGGGGCAGGGAGGGCGGGAGCATTGCAAGGCGGAAAGCGGTTGCAGTATCCACCGCGGATGCACTCGTCAGCAAAGTGCTTCTGCTGCCCCTTCTGGCCCTCTCACCCCCACCTGAGCAGGTGAGCACGCCGATGGGCAGCGCGGCCCCCGGTGGCAGCCGCTCCAGCAGAGCTTTGAGCCGCGCCACCGCCGGCCCAACCTCCTGCGGCGCCGGGCCCGACACCAGCAGCAGCACCGCGCTGGCGCCCGCCAGCAGAGCCTCCACCTCCTCCTGCTGCCGCCGCTCCTCTGCCGCTGCTTCGCCCTCTGGCGCGCCGCCAAACTGCCCCTGCTGCTCCTGCTGATTGCTGGCTGCAAACGCGCAGGCGGGCGCGTCGATGACCTCAATCCCCAGCGCCACCTTTCTGCCTGCCATGCTGCCGTTGAGCTCCAGTAGCGTCAGCACCTCGGCCCCGCGCGGCAGGGCGAAAACGGCCTGCGGCGCCGTGCCCGGCGCTGCCGCGCCCAGCGGGGCGGGCGACAGCGGCGCCACGTCCGCGCCCGGCAGCGGGCGGTTGAGGCCGAGGCAGAGCTTGTGGCGCAGCCAGCCGGCGCGCGGCCGCTGGAACGCCGGGGGCGCGCACGAGGCATCGCTCGCGTCGCCCCAGCCGCTGCTGACCAGCAGCTTGAAGAACACACGCTCGGGGGCGGGCGGGGCGGCGCCAAACAGCGCGGCTGGCGGCGGCGCCGCCGCCAGCGCGGACAGCGCCTGCGGCAGGGCCGCCGCCAGCAGCTGCGGCAGCGGGAGCGGGGCGCGGTCGCCGAGCGCGGCCTCTGCCTCCTCCGTGCGCCGCCGCCGCTTCTGCTGCTGCTGGCTCATCTGCTCGTACTCTGCAGCCGTCCGGTGCGGCGGCGGCGCCGCAGCCGCTGCCTGCAGCGCGCGCGGCCCAGCGCCGCCGGCACTCGCCAGCGCCGCCAGCGCGCCCGGCGCGCGCCGCCGCCGCGCGCCGCCGGCGACGCCGAGCGCGGGGTTGCACTCCAGGAGCGCTGCGGCCTCGCGGCGCTGCTGCTGCGCGCGCGCCGCGGCCGAGGCGGCGGCCTGTCGCAGCCAGCGGCGCAGCAGCGTGCGGCGGTAGTGGTCGCGCGCCTTTAGCTCCTGATGGGGTGGGTGGGGTGGTGCAGCAGGGGCGTGGGTGCTCAAAAGGGGCCGAAGCGTCGCCCAGTGTCCTACGCACAGCTGTGCTAGTGTCGTGCCCCCTCTTGTCTCATTGTCGCCCCAACCACCCCACCAGCCCTTTACCCCCCCCCCACACGTTTTTGGACTCGCGCCGCGCCTCCTCCTCGGCCTTTGCCAGCTCCGCCGCCCGCAGCGCCTCCGCCTCGCGCTGCCGCCGCGCCAGCGCCTCGAGCTCCGCCGTCACCGCCGCGGCGCGCCGCCGCTCCGCCTCGAGCTGCGCCTGCAGCGAAGTCGCCTGCGCCGCGGCCGCGGCGGCGGCGGCGTGCGCCGCGGCCACCTGGTGCGCGGCGAGGCGATGGGCCTCGGCCTCCTGAGCTGCGGCGTTGAAGGCGACGGCCTGCGCCTGCGCCTGCTGCTGCGGCGGCGCATACTGCGGTGGCGGCGCCGCTGCGAACGGAGCCACCACGGCAGGCTGCTGCTGGTGGTGGTACTGTTGGTACTGCTGCTGAGGGGGCGGCATCAGCGGCGCCTGCAGCGCCGCTGCGGGCATCTCAAACGCCGGCTTTTGCGGCTGCTGGCCAATGGGCTGCTGCGGCGGCGCCGGCACCGGCGCCGGCTGCGGGCTGGCTGCGGCCGCGCCGCCACCGCCGCCGCCGCCGCCGAAGATGAAGGTAGTGACTTTGGAGAGGAGGCCCGAGGAGGTGCGCGCCTGCGGCTGCGGCGGCAGCGGCTGCTGCTGGGGCGCGCCAAACGCCTGCCTCGCCGCCGCCGCGCCCGCCCCCGGCCCCGCCCACGCCGGCAGCGCGGGCGGCGCCGCCGCGCGCGCCGCCGCCGCGGCGGTTTCGTTGGCGAAGACGGCGGCGTCGGGCGCGGGGCAGGGCGTGAGCACCAGGTGCGAGGGGCGGCCGCCCGGCACCTTGGCTGCCAGCCAGGGCTCCGAGTAGCGCGGCAGCAGCTTGGGCACCTTCCAGCTGCGCAGCAGCCCCGTCTGCACGTTGACGCCGCGCGCGACCCACTCCTCCCCGTCCGGCCCCTGCCGCAGCGCGACGAGGTCGCCGTGCGCGGCCGCAAACGCGCGCGCGGCGTCGAGGCGGTCGAAAGCGAGCTCCGAGGCGAAGCGCGCCAGCGGCACGCCCGAGGTGCGGCCCGTCGCGGCGGCGCGGTCCGCCAGCTTGTCGCCGGTGGCGAGCAGCGTCTTGAGCCCCACGCTGCGCATGTTGGCGAGGTGGATGGCGGCCGCCGACGCCAGCAGGAAGGGCGCGCCCCGCAGCAGGCGGAGGTAGGCCGCCCAGTTGGAGGCGCCGATGGCACCCAGCACGCGCAGCGCAAAGCCGAAAAAGGGGCTCGACTGGGGGGCGCGGCGGCAGAGTCGGGGTTGCGGCGGTCAGGGCTTTGGCGGGCGTAACCGGCCTGTGGCGTCGGCCCCCGTTCGGGTAACCGCCCACCAACTGCAAGCAGCCAGCTGCCCGCTCGCCAGCGGGCTCAGCGCGTCCCATGCTTCTCCCGACTGTGCCCGTGCGCCGGCGCCTGCGCACCTGCACCTCCGGCCCGCTGCTGCGCATCAGCTTGGTGAGCTCGTCGGGCTTCTTCCTAAAGTTGCCAAACGTGGCGCCGAGGTACATCAGGTAGTAGGCCACAAACTCGGCCGCGTTGGGCGTGGCCAGCCGCGCCTGCTGCGCGCGCTCGTAGAGGGTGATCAGGTCCAGCAGGGAGCGGCTGAGCTCCTCCGCGTTGAGGTGGCCGTCGTAGGGCTCCTCCAGCCGCCCCCCGCCGCCCTCGTCGCCGTCCATGCCGTCGCCGCCCTCCCCGCCGTCCCAGTCTGAGTAGTCGATGCGCGAGCGGTTGCGGCGCCGCTCCTCGCGCGCGGCCATCATCGTGAGCTGCTCGTTGACCTTGTCCTCCCCCTGCAGCACCGCGTCCACCAGCAGCAGGAAGCGCACCACCTCCTCCACCGCCGTTATGCTCCACGCCAGCTGCTCCCGCCCCTGCGCCGCCAGCGCCTGCTGGTTCATGTCCTTGCGCAGCGCGCGGTAGCGGTCCCAAAGGAACATCTGGCGCGCGTGCAGGGAGTGCTGGGAGCCGTCCATCACGCGCAGCAGGTGCAGCCGCGTGCGCTGCAGCGCGCCAAAGGTGCGGATCAGCGCGGGGTCGCCGCGGTTGCCGGCCTCTGCGGGGCGGGACGGGGGCGGGCGGGGCGGGCGCGGGGGCCGAGTGAGGGGCCGGCTGGGGGCTGCGGGGAAGGGGGGCCTTCCCGGGTGCGCTGCGATCCGCCCGCCACGCTGCATGCGGCCCGCGGGCTCCAAATCAGGGCCAGCGCCCCCTACCCCTCAACACACCCCTCCCCCCCTCTCCCCCACCCCACGCCGCGCACCCGACCGCTGGTACTTTTTGACTGCCAGGTCAGCGTTGGTGCGCCTGTTGGCGGTGTCCCCGTCGACCAGCTCGAAGATGGAGAGCTGGTTGTCCGCCTGCCGGCTGGCGCGCTCCTGGGGCGGGCACATGTCCTCGCAGCGGCCCACCAGGCCGGCGACGGGGGCGTCCGCGGGCGTAGGCGTCGCTGAGCGCGCTGCGGGTTGGGTTGGGTTGGGCTGGGTTGGGTTGAGCTTGATTGGTATGGGTTGGGAGGGTTACACAGCTTGTGGGAGGGATGGATGCGCAATGCATTTAGGGCGCCAGCACGCTCTTGGCGCATTTAGGGCGCAACCACGCCACAGCAGCGCAGCCGCACAAAGCCGCGGCGGGGCGCACCAGGGAACGACGGCTCGCCGCCACCCATCGGCTTCATTGCCCTGGCAGCGGCCGCGCGCGCGGCGGCGACGGTGGCAGAGCCGCCCCCGCCGCCCCCGCCCCCACCCCCGCCGCCGCCGCCCCCGCCAAACGAGGGCATCGCGGCCAGCGCGGCGGCGCGCTCCGCCTCCAGCGCCGCCTCATCCAACTCCTCCTCATCGCCGCCGCCGCCGTCCCCGGCCTCGTCATCACCGCCGCCGTCTGCGTAATCGTAGTCGTAGTCCTCTGCCGCCCCCATGTCCTCGTCGCCGTAGTAAACCTCCTCCTCCTCCTCCTGGCCCGCATGAGCAGCTGCCTGCTGCCGCACCCGCTGCTGCTGCTGCTGGCCGCCGCCGCCGCCCAGCGGCAGGCCCAGCCGGCCGGCGAGGCGGCCGCCCGGCTGCGGGCCGGGGCGTGCTGGCGCGGCGTCGTCCGCAGGCTGCTCGCGCCGCCAAGTGCGGCCACCGCCCCTGGAGGTGCCGCGGCCGCCGCGGCCTCGCATCCCTGCGGTCGGGTTTGCAGGGCGCACCGGGCCTGAGGCGGCATCCCCTGCGGGCGCCATAAAGAAACCGAAGCTTGCCAGATCGCCCTCACGCGCCCGAGCAAATGGCCTCGCCCGCCCTTCGCGCGCACCTGCACGGCCGCCATCGTAGCCGCCGCCGCCACCGCCGCCGCCACGGCCGCCCGCGTCCTGAGAGGCGTCGTAGCCGCTCCAGGCGCCCCGACCCCCGCTGCCGCGGCCCCCACGGCCGGCCGCGGCGGGCGCGCCCCTGTAGGCGCCACGGCCCCCAGACGCAGGCCTGCCGCGGCCGGCCTGCTGCTGGCCGCCAGCCCCCGGGGCGGCGGGCTTGCCAAACACGACGCCGCCGCCACCGCCAAAGCCCCCCTGCTGCGCGCCCTGGCCCTGTGAAGCGGTGGTGCGGCACGGCGGGCGAGCGCGCGTGTTGTTGCCCTGGCAGCGCGGCGCAGCGGCGCGCCGCGTGCCCGCCGCGCCCTCCGTTGCTGCTCCGCGCCATTCCCCCCGCCCCCGATCCCCAGATTCCAACCTGGGCCGCCGATCCAAACGCTCCAAAGCCGCCTGCGCCCCCAGAGCCGAAGCCAGAGGCCTGAGCCCCGCCCTTCTGGCCGAACATCTCGCCGCGGGCCCGCTATACCCGGTTATGGATCATGGCCCGTCTGCCGCTGTCAACTTTGGCTTTGGACGGTGGCCCGCTGGCCCCGATCTAAGCAGATCTCGCGCGCGGCGTCGTCTTCAATGGTTCGCAGCTTTAACAAACAAACGATTTCAATGGCGGCGGGATGGTGTGGGGTCCTTGACCCGCGTGCGCGCAACTGGCAGGTGCGCAGGTCGGCAACCGCTGCCGCCCACCCGACGGCGCACGGCGCACCCAACCGAGTTGCAAGCCCTTCACCCCTCTACTACTGGAACCCCCCCCCCCACTTGCCCGCGCGTCGACCAGACAAAATTTACTCTGATGCAACGGAAACTACAGCTCACAGTCTAGTTGGGGATTTGAAACACAGCGGAAGGCGGATTCACTCTGCAGCGCCCAGCCGTTGGCACTCATCCCTCCTGCGCACTGCCGCCGACGGCCGCTGTGGCCAGGTTGGACGGGACCTCGGGTGCCGGGGCTGTTGCCATGCCGTCGGCGCCTGCAGCCTGCGCCGCTGCCTCCGGCCGCTGCTGCTGCTGGTGCTGCTGCTGCTGCTCCTGGTGGCGGCCGTTGCGCGGCGCATGCGCCCGGCCATTGGAGGCGACCCTTCTGGTGCTGCTGCCGCCGCCGCTGCTGCCGCCGCTGCTGCCGCCGCCGCTGCCGCCGCTGCTGCTGCTTCCGCCACCGCCGCTGCTGCTGGCGCGGGACCACTGCTCCAGCTGGCGCTGCAGGTGCGCCTGTCGCGCGAGCAGCAGCTCCCGAGCGAGCCCCGCCGGCGCGTGCGGCGCGTGCGTCTCGTCGCCGCGCAGCACCGCCAGCTGCAGCAGCAGCCGCGCGCCGCGCTCGGCGTCCTCCCCGCCCCCGCCGGCCTGCGCCCGGCGCGCCGCGGCCTCCACGTGCGGCGCCAGGGCCGCAGCGGCGCGGCGGGCCGCGTCGCGGGGCAGCCGCAGCGCCACGAGCCCGACCAGCAGGTCGGCCGCGCCGCCGCCACCCAGCGCCGGCAGCGCCGCGGGCAGCGCCTCGAGCAGCGAGCCCACAAACGCCGGCGACGCCGCGGCCGAGTGCGCGGCGCGCAGCGTTGCCAGGCTGCACACGGCGGAGCGCAGCGAGCGCGGCGCCATGGCCGGCATGCACTCCGCGGTGCGCTCCACGGCCGCCGCCATCCACGCCCGTCCCGGCGAGGTGCGCAGCTTTGCCAGCCCCGTCAGCAGCATGGCCAGCGCGTCGGGGCCAAAATCGCCGGGCGCGAGGCCGGCGGGCCCCAGCAGCGCGTCCACCCACACCGCCCCGGGGCGCTCTGCGTAGTCGCAGGCGCGGCTCAGGTGGCCGGTGCCCCAGACAAGCTGTGCGACGGCCTGTCGCAGGTGGGGCGGGAGTGGGGGGAGGGGGACGAGGTGAGGAAACGGCACGAGGGGGGCGTGATAAGACGCATACAGCGCGAGCCGCACACACCGTCAAGCGGCTCGCAGACAGGCAGGTGCCGCGGTCAACACCGGCCGCCGCGCGCACCTTGGGGTCGAGCGCCGCCTCGCACTCGGCACGCTGCTGCGCCACAAGCAGCGCCGCGCGCAGCCAGCTGGGCGGCGGCGTGATGCGCAGCCGCGCGAGGCTGCAGACTGCAGAGGCCAGCCGCCGGAGCGGCCAGGGCGTGGCGCTGTCGGCCTCCGACGCTGGCGGCCCCGGACCTGCGGCATCGGGCTGCTTTGTTGGCGGCGGCCTCAACCGCCGCCGCTGCTGCTGCTGCTGCTGCTGCTGCTGCTGCTGCTCCTGCTGCGATGCTCGCCGCTTGGGGCCATGCTCCACCTCCAGCCACAGCTGCTGGCCTGTGGAGCTCAGCACGGCGCCAACCCAATCTGCCGGCGGCGCCTCGCCAAAGGCTGCGACGGCTGCCAGCAGGCGCACGGCGGCCGGGGGTTCGGCGGCTGCAAGCAGCGGGGCGCTCTGGCGCCACGCGCTGGGCCAGAACGCAGGCCCCGGCCGGCAGTCGAGGCGCTGCAGTGCTGCCAGCGACTGTGCGAGGTGGCTGGCTTCGGCCCCTGGCAGGTCTGCCAGGAGCGCCGCCAGGGCCGCCGCAAGCCACGAATGGGACGGCCGCACGCCTAGCCGGCCCAGCGCCCAGAGCGCTTCGGAAACCTCCTGCGCCGGCACGCCCCGCGCCGCAAAGCGTGCCCGCGCTGCCGCAAGAACCGCCGAGAGCCACGGCCGGGGCGGGCGGCTGCCAAGGCGTGCCGACGCCGCGAGCAGCTGGGTGGCCGAGCCCGGTGAGACGCCACCCGCGGCGTCCACCCCCTGCTGCTGCTGCTGCTGTTGCTGCTGCTGTTGCCACGCGCCTTGTGACCACTGCTGTTGGTGCTGCTGGTGCTGCCACGACTGCCCACCGTCTGGCTGGTCAGCCGGCCGTGCTGTCGCGGGCACGGCAGCGGCCATGAGCCGCTGCACCAGCGCGCTGCCGTGCTCCCCTAGCCGCGCCGCGCCCACCCCCTTGGACAGCCCGTGCAGCAGCCGCGCCCGCGCCTCGGCGGACGCGCTGCCCGGGTGCCACCTGTCGAGGAGGCCTGCGGCCTCCGCGGCGCCCTCCAGCGCAGCAAGCCACGCCGGCGGCGGCGGCTCCGCGAGGGGGCCGGCCAATCCCATCGCCACGCCGAGCCCGCCGAGCTCCCCAGCGTCAAGCTCCGGCAGCCTCGGCCCCGTGGCGGCCCAGAACAGCGCCAGCCACTCGCCATCCGGCGCCACGCCGCAGCGCGCGAGCCCCTCCAGCTGCGCCGCCGCTTCGGCCGGCGGCACGCGGCCGGCGCGCAGCAGGCGCGCCGTGCCGGCGGCGAGCGCGCGCGGCGCGTGGCGCTGCAGGCGCAGGCCGAGCCGCGGCAGGCCCCACAGCAGCATGGTGTAGTCGGCTGCGGCAAAGGCCCGGGGGTCGGCGCGGAGCACGTTGGCCATCAGCCGCCGCATGAGGCCGTCCGCGGGGACGACGCCCAGCCGCGCGAGCGCCCACACCGCCGTGGAGAGGTGCTGCGGCGTCATGGCGTCGACGTTGCGGGCGGCGGCGGCGCACGCGCCCTCCACCGCTGCCGGGTGGTAGAGGCGGCGCGCCCCCAGCACGTACAGAATGTTGGAGGCACCCTGAGCGTCCAAGTCTGGCGCCAGCGCTGTCGCGCGCGCCAGCAGCCAGCCCGTCAGCATGCCCTCGAGTGGCAGCACCGACGCGGCCAGCTGGGGCTGCGCGGGCGGACTGCCGCCGTTGCCACCGCCGCCGCCGCCGCTGCTGGTGCTGCCATTGCTGGCGACGCCGTTGGAAGTGGCACCCGCCGTGCCGCTGCTGCTGCTGTGGTGGCCAGCGCTGCTGCCACCGCCGCTGCTTCCGCCGCCATTCAACCCTGCTCTAATTAAGCTGCTGCTGCTGCTGCTGCTGCTGCTGCTGCTGCTGCTGCTGCTGCTGGTGCTGGCCTCGCTGTTGCTCTGGCGCCGCTCTAGCAGAGGGCTGTGCTCGCTCTCGCAGCCGTTGCCGCCTGCGCCGGGTGACTCCAGAAGCCGGTGCAGCCGCAGCAGCGCAAGCGGCACGTGAATGCGGTTGAAGGCGCGGCCGTGGGCCCGCACGAGTGCGTCCAGCTCGCGGAGGCTGGCGCAGCGCTGGATGCGCCGCGTGAGGAGCGGCGCGTCGATCACGGCCGACGGCGGCGCCGCCGCGGCGCGCGGAGGAGCGGCCGCCACGTCCGCCGCGAGCTGCCTGGGCAGCTCGTCTGCCGCCGGCTCATCGCGCTGCTGTTGCTGCTGTTGTTGCTGCTGCTGCTGGGGCTCGAGGGCCACAGGACGCGACGGCGTGAGCGCGGCCTGCGGGGCAGACGGGTGGCGGGGTGCGGCGGATAAGTGGGGGGAAGAGCAGGCGCACGCGGACGCAGCGAGCGGCGGTGCCCGGCGGCGGTCAGCCCACCGCCGGGCCGCACACGCCACACAGCACGGAGCAGCACCAGCGCCGCGGGCGCGCGCTGCGGGGCCGTGCCGGCCTCCCTGCCCCTTGGCAAGCCCTAGCCCGCCGCCAAACTCACCGTGGGCGCGGACCGCGGCCTCTGACCCGGCCGTGGCGCCCGCAGGGCGGCCCAGGGCCTGCGAGCGGGTGTGGGTGGCGCGCGGTGGGCCCGGGCCAGCGGCATGGCGCTGCCTTTGCGGCGCGACGCGCAAGCAAAACTCGTGTTGGCGCTCCAAGTTGCTCCTGGGACGCGCTGCGCCCCCGGATCTCGAGCTTGCCCCTGGCCCACGGCCTCACCTGGTCCCCCGCCCCTGCAGGTGGGCCTGCCGCGTCCCGCCAACCGCCTCCATCAATGCCAGACCCCCATGTCTTCAATGCGCGCCCGGCTGCATGCCCTGGGCCCGCGGGGGCCTCTCAAGACCGTGGGCGCGGTGTCCTTGGCGCGCCCGCTGCAAAATCCTCGGTCTGGTTAGGCTGTTTTGGTTTCCCTGATATCGCCGCAAGGCTCGGGCAGGGTCAAAAGGCGGCTTTGTGAGCCTTTTGTGAGCCAGGACTTGGGGGGACGCAGCTTTCGGCGTTCTGCAGCGGCTTGTGACCCTGCCCGAGCCTGTCCGTCGCTTGTTATTTTCATCTCCTTCGTTCGTCGAGCTCGCCACTGCCTCCTGCCCCTTGCCGAGGCTCCTTCCCGCACGCTTGCGGAGGGCGCGCGCTCCCGGCTCATCATCAGGCGGCAGAGGGACCACACAAGCAGCAGCGGCGCGCCTCGCATACCGTGCCAGCAGCAGCGGCGGCGGCGGCGGCAGCGGCGGCGCGCGCAGGCGGCGCGACGAGCGGCAGTGCACCGCGCGCGCAGCCGCTGCGCGCCGCGCCCGCTGGTGGTCGCGCGCCCTCGCGGGCATGTCCTACTCCTCCACCGTCCGGCCGTCGGACCTGGCGGCGCAGAAGCAGCGGCAGGACGCGTGCGTCAACGCCGCCCTCGCGGAGGGCTGCAAGAGCGCCGCGCTCGCGGGCGGCGTGAGCGGCGGGCTGTCGCTGGCGCTCAGTGCCGTGTCGGAGGCGTACCGCTTCAAGTTCACCACCGGCCCGCGCACCGCGTTTGTGGTCATGCCCGTGTTCAGCGCGTTTTGGTTCGTGTCAGAGAAGCACGTCATGCGGTGCAACCAGAAGCGCGACAACAAGTGCGCCGCCGTGGGGTGGGGGGGGGGCTGCAAGTGCGCGGGGCGTCCCCTTGCCTGTCACAGCGATTGGGCTGGACTCGCGGTGCTGTTCCCAGCCGCCCGCAGCGGCTGGCTGCCCCTCGCCCCCTGTTGCCGACCTCCTCCCCCCGCGCGCCGCCCGTACTTGCAGGTGGCAGTCCCTGGACCGGCTCAATGGCTATGAGGCGCCCGCCCACGAGCAGCTCGGCAAAAGCCCGCAGTGAGCCGCGGGCTCCAAAGCCGATGCGCCCGGCCCCGCCGCCGGCCATCACCAGCCTCGCACCTTGAGCGAGGGCATTGGCCGCGTGGGCGGTGGCAGCGGCGCGCAGCGCGTTTGCGGTTCCATTTTGGTTGGTCGGGGGGGGCGCGGCTGCGCAGCCCTTCAATTGTCTCGGCTTGAGAGCTTGCATCACCGCCTTCCTTGCCATCGAAAGCCACCGCCGTCTGCCGCGGCCGGCGATGTAAAGAAACGCTCCGTTTGGCGGGTGGTGACGGGGGGTGGTGTCGGGGAGGCGCGCGGTGCCGGCACGCAGACCGGCGGTCTGCCGCCGCCACGCACGGCCCGGGCGAGGCCGTGCGCCGCGTAGCACCGCCGCTCGCACCATGGCGATGAATGCAGGGGATGGGCGGCGATCAACGCAGGTGGGCCGCAGCGCCTGGTCTGGCCCGAGAGGCCGCCTCTCCCAGCCTGCTCCCCACACACCTGCGGTGAGCGGCGGCGGCGGTGACCAGGCTCATTGGCGGGGCCCTCCCCTGCGCACGCGTTGAACGCGTTTCAGGCCCCGTAAATCCCCAATCGCCAGACCTCCTGCGGCTGCCTGTGCCGCGCCCGCGGCCCTGGCCTAGCGATCTGACCCTTCCCTGAACCAGCCCCCCACATCCTCCCGTTGATTAAGGAATCACATTCGCATTCCTGTTCCCTCTGGGCATGGAGAGGGGGAGGGGGTGGCAGACCCGGGCGGGGCACGCTGCGCAGGCGCCGGGCAGGGCAGCCCGGTTGCACGCCTCCCACGTCGCGGGCGATGCCATCTGCTCACCCCAGCGGGATGCGGCCCAGAGGCGCGCCAGTCACCGCGGCCTCCCCGTGTCGCCCTCTCGTGGCCAGCAGCAGCGAGCGCAGGCCGTGGGGACCGTCGCAGTGCTCAGCATAGGCGACGTCAGGGACGACGGACCACCGGGCCTGCGGGTGCCCTGGCCGATTGGCGCGGTGGGTGACCCGCGAGGCGCGCCGCGCCGCGCCGCAGCCCGCGGCGGCCGCTGCCGTTCACGGCTCGTGCGTTCGCCCAGGCCGCTTGCGTTATGTTGCGCAGCCGGGCAATCCGATCTGTCCAGCGAAGCGGGCAGCGCAGCCGCCCCACACCGCACCTGCCGACCGCCACCCCTCCCACCCTCCCCTCGCGCCGCAATCAGCAGCAGTCCGCCGGCGCTGACCGCGGCGAGCAGCAGCAGTGGTGGCAGCAGCAGCAGCAGCAGCAGCAGCAGCAGGAAGGCAGGGAGAAGACGCCCAAGTTTGTGCGCGTGTGCCTGTCGGTGCACTACCGCGTCCACTCCCGCCAGATGCTCTGCATAGGCGGCTCCCAGGTGCGCTGTCGTAGCGCGCGCGCCGCGTAGCCCTGCAGAGAGCAGCGCTCCGCTTGAAGGCATCATGGCTTGCACACCGCACCCCCACCCCAAACAGCAACCACCCCCAACCCCCCCGCCCCCCCCACCCCCCCCCCCCCCAGATCCCTTTTGGCTGGTCGTTCCTGTCCATCGCCAAGGTGCCCATGACCTGGACCGCGGGGGACGTGTGGCGCGCCGAGGTGCTGCTGCCCGCGGGGCAGCGCGTGGAGTACAAGTACGTCATCCTCGAGGAGCAGGACTGGACCAAGCTGGAGAACGAGGACGCGGAGGGCATCGTGGAGGTCACCTACCGCAGCGGCAACGAGCCGGGGGAGCCGCCGGACGTCACGGTGGGGGGGGGGGGGGGTCGGTGCCCGGGCGCAGCGCCTGGGCGCGCTTCGGGGGGAGGTGCGGTGCTGGGAGGGGCGGCGCCGTCCCGCGTCGCCGACCGTCGGCTTGAGCCCTGTGGAAGTGCCTCCCAGCTGTTCCGCCCCCTGCTGCCGCCGTTCCCCGCTATCCCGCATGAAGCCAACCCCAACCCCCCATCCCCCCACCCCACCCCACCCCACCCACCCATGCAGGTTATCCAGAAGCAGATGGCCATCGTGGCTTGGCAGCCGGGGCCCAACCGCATCGTGCAGGTCCCCACAGAGGTGGGGGGCTTTGGGGAGGGAGGGGATGGCAACGACTCGCGGGGCGGACTGCATGGCGCGATGCGCGGGCCTCCCGCTTGAGCAGCGCACGCTTTCTCGCGGGCGCGCAACCTGCGGACGCACTCGCCTGCGCGCAACTGACCTGACCGCCTCCAGCTCGCGTCCCCAACCCCTCATCGCCCCGGCCCCACCCTCACTCCACCCTCAGGAGGAGATGGGCGGCCTGCAGCCCGGCACCGTCGTGGAGCGCGTCCCCGCCCGCCCCCCCGCCCGCTCCGCGCTGGAGCCCCCCCCCAGCCCGGACCCTTTCGAGGGCACCAGCGAGGCGCTGATCATTGGGGAGGACGGGGAGCCGCGCCTCGACAGGCGGGACGTGTGGGGCTGGACGCCGCCGCCCACGGGGCGGCCCGCGGCGATGAAGGGGCTGCGCTTCGACTGACCGGCCCCGCGGACGCGGGGGCCCCCGCCCGCCCCCGCGGCTGCGGCCACGGACTGCGGCCGCGCGCGGCCGCGGCAGCCGACGGGCGCCGCGCCCCCTCCCGCCAGTCGCCGCGCACCGCGGCGCCGTTTTGTACCCTGACCCGACCCCTTTTTTTTTGCGCCGCGCGACCGGCGCACCCGGCGTTTCAGCCCCCTCCCCTGCCCATTGTGACGCCGCGGGGCTGCGGCCGCGCGCCGCCGCGAGCGCCGCGCGCGCCCACTCCCGCAACCAAGTTTTGTTGCACCCCGTCCGTTTTGAGGCCACCATCCGGCGGCCCCGCCACACTAACAAACACTCACCGGCTGCGGCGGGGAGGGGCCCCGCTCGGGCCTCCCCTTGCTGCCGCCCCCTTTGAATGCAGCAACGCCGGCGCGCACCCCCCAACCACCCCCACTCCGCGCCCGTGCACCTGCGCTTGTGCACGAGTGCGCACCTGCACGTGCACGCGCGCGCGGGTGCGCCCGCCCCGTGGCGCCCCCCGCACCCGCTCGCAGGCGGGTGCTTGGGGCGTCCACCCCTTTTTGCGAGTGAAAAGAGCCATTTTTCGGGTCGCTGCTGCGCATGCGGGGCCAGGCTCGCAAGCTATTCGCCGCCTGCCGCGTCTGCGTCGCTGCCCCGCGCGCCGAGGCGCGCCAGCAGCTGCTGCTACCCCGCCGGCCGCCGCGCCGCGACCGGCCAGTCGCGCGGGCCCCGCACTCCCCGGGCCCCCGGCGGACTGCGCAGCCGCGGCGCGCCCAGTTTTCGCAGGCAGGGCGCTGCCCCGAGCCGTCTGCGGCGCCGACGGCTCTCCCCTTGCTGTGTGCTCGACCTTGAATTCTTGCTTGCGAAGCCCACGTGTGTAATGCACGCGCTATGCTTGGGCGGGCCGAGGCGGGCGGCGTGCACCGATGCAGGCGGCGCGCCCCCAATAGGGGGGAAATGGCAGCGTGCAAGCAAGGGGGAGGCCGCGTTGGCGTGGACAAACTGCAGTCCGACGGCAGGGCAAACTGGTCTGCGGACCACCCGCCAGGGCAGTCCAGGAGCGGCCCTGCGCTGCGCCCAGCAGCCCATATGTGCGCTAGCGGTGCAACTGGCGAAAGGAGGTCGCGAGTTGCGCGTAAACAAGCCCAACTCACCCGCACACTAGCCGAGCCCAAGGTCTCCGCCAAGAGAGGGAGCGCAGTTTCGGCGCGTTCGATTGGAACTTGTATTCCGCCTCTCATACAGGCACCCGCGAACGCAGAGCCCCGCGGGACGCCAGCGCATTCTCCCCGCACCCCCTGTTGCGCGCCTTCCCGGCAGCGCCAGCCCCCCCAGACCCCGGTGACAGACTTCAGACTATCATCGCAGCTACCTCCCCGGTAGCTCCCCGCGCAGGGACAGCCCGCGCGGCACGCGGTGACGCACGCGGAACCCAGCATGGCGCCCGCGCCTCCGCGCGCCGACACGGCAGCCCATGCCGACGCCCCGGACATCCTGCCCCCGCCCGCCAAGCCTCCGGCGGGGGCGGCCACAAACATTCTGGGCATGGGTGCGCGGCGCGTTGGGGCGGCCGCGGCGGGTTGGGGCGGGGAGCGCCGCGATGCGCGCGCAGCCCGCGAGCGGCCCCCTCCCGCGCACGGCACGCGCGCGCGGACGCCATGCATGCGGGCGGGCCGCGGAGCGCCTCGCCCCGTGCCAGGTCCGCCGTTCCCCCACCGCGCCGGCCCAAGCCCCCGTCGCCCGGCCACCCCCCCCCCCCCCCCCCCCCCCCCCCCCCCCCCCCCCCCCCCCCCCCCACAGGGGGGGGGGGGGGGGGGGGGGGGGGGGGGGGGGGGCAGAAAGAGAGGTCACGCCGGCAGGGCGGCGGGTGGCAGTTGGCGCAGCACGCGCTCCACCCGCAGCGCGTTGGAGCTGCCAGCGTCGTGCGACGGCCTGCGCTGCGGGACCCCCCCCCCCAATCGCTGATCAACACCGCCCTTCCACATCCTCCCCACCCCCGCAGACGTTCAGCCAGACGTGCAAGGTGGACGTGTTCTGCGAGCACCCCCACTTCCTCAACCCCCTGCTGGCCGCGTGCCAGCTGGTCAACGTGTCAAAGCCGGGGGAGGAGCCGGAGGACGTCACAGCCACGCAGGAGGACTGCAGGCGCGCGCGCCTGCAAAGGGGGGGGTGCTGTGTGTCAGTGTTTGCGCAGCCTTAGCCTGGTCTTTGACGGGGCACGGCTGCCGGCGATGGCAGCGCGTTTTCGCGGCGCGCTCGCTTCGCGTGTCGGCGTCGGCACTCCTGCGGCGCGCCCGCCCCTCCACACCGCGCCGCCGCCCCCGCCCCCCAAACCCCTCCCCCCAAAGGCTGCTGCACCCGGCGCTGGTCAACGCGGACGGCAGCCCCTGGGCCGCGGACAAGCGGCGCAAGTGGTGCGACGCGCCCGAGAACGTGGGGGACCTCTACTTTGAGCCGGGCCTGGTCTACACCTTTTGCTGGTGGCAGCACTTTTTCGACCTGGCAAACTACAAGGTGGGCCGCGCAGTGCGCACCCGCCGCCCCGCTCGCGCGCACCGATGGCGCCTTTGCCCAAACCCTTCGGTCCGCGCCTTGTGCCAAAGCCGTCCCGCAGCACGGGCCGGCTTCGGCCGCAGCTGTTTGCCCCGGCGCCGAGGCAAGTGCCCCGCCGACCGGCGGAACGCAAACCCACCTCCTCCCCAGCAAAAACAATGCGGCCACCCCCCCCACCCCACCCAGGTGCACGCGGGCCCCATGGCAGTGGACCTGTGCCCCTTCATGTGCGCGCAGCCCATCGGCGTGTTCATCAAGTGAGCCCCTTTTGGGGAGGGGGGTCGGGGAGGACTGGCGGGCGGGGGGCAGAGTGCCCTTGCGCACTCGGCCGCCCGCCCGCCCGCGGAAACCAGCTCCCTAACCCGCCCCCCAGCAGCTGCCAACGCACCCCCCCCCCCCCCCCCCCCCCCCCCCCCCCCCCCCCCCGCGGCAACGCGCCAACCCTCCAGGGACCTGGGCCGCGACGAGGCCGCCCTCAGCCTGCTGATCTGGCACGAGCGCCTGCTGTTCCCCGAGGAGGCGGGCAAGCGCAAGAAAAAGTCAAAGGCGGTCAAAGGGGACGACACCGCGGCGGAGGACGACCAGGGCGCGGCGGGGGGCCTGTCGGAGCGGTTCAAGGGGCTGCTGGCCAACTGGCGCGCGTGACGTGGGCGGGCAGCATGATCTGGGCGGCGTGATCTGGACGGGCTGAGCAGGCGGCCGCCTGCGATGGGACCCATGGCGTTCACGTGCCGCCGCTTGAACTGAGGCCGACAGCAGCGATACACGCAGCGCCTGACGGCGGGCGCGCGGCTGCGGGTGCGCTGCGGCGATAAGCGCAGCGGCCCGGCTGCGCAGCGGCCTAGCAGGAGGCCGCGTTCGCCGGCGTCATCCAGGCTGCAGCACGCAGCATGAGGAGCGCCCCCTCCTCCACCCGGGGTCTACAATACCCCCAATTCGCATCACCTTCACCCCTCAAAAACGAGAGCCCACCAAAACTCCCAACCCTACCGCCTTTTGATGCTTGTGCTTTGATGCCTGCGCAAGCCCACCCCCAGCAGCCCCAACCGCCGTGCTCGCCCTCCATCTCTTAAGGGCCGCTGCAGGTGCCACGGCCGCGGCGGGGCGGTCCACAATCCTTTTGCAGGCGGCCGCAAGGCCGGGCCTCACACGCAGGGCAGTGCGATTTCATTCTAGCTTGACTGCAGCTTGACCCCCCTTTTGCTGTAACTTTACTGCAACGCCGGACAATCAGATCAGGCGCAGACAGGCAATTAGTGGAGCAGTTTGGGGGTGCAGGATCGCAACCAGCAGTGGGCACATCAAGGCGGCGGGCGCGTGGCTGCAGCGAGCCGCTCAAACGCTGCGCGGGCCGCTGCGGGCGCGCTCCTGCGCAGCGCCGCGCAGCACGCCGGCAGCAGCGCCGCCGCCGCCGCCGCGCCGCCCCGGCCGCGGTCGCTGTCGCGCGCGCCCGGGCCGGGCTCGGGCGCCGCGTGCATGGCGCACGCGACAAAGCGCTCCAGCACCAGCGTGGCGCCCCCGAAGAAGGACAGCACGGGGTGGAACCGCAGCCGCGTGGCGGCCAGCTGCGCCGCCGCGGCCAGCTTCCCCGCCGCCACGAGCTGGCACACCGCGTGCGGCAGCAGCGCGGCCGCGTCCTCGCCGCCCAGCTCGGGGTGGGGGGCGGCGCCGTCCGGCAGCGCGGGGTGGGGCGCGGTGCGCATCAGGAGGGCACACAGCTGGCTGAATGCAAACTGCGGCTGGCCCGCCGCGGCTGAGCTGACCGCAGCAAAGCCGCCCCTGAATACCAAGGCAGCCAGGAGGTGGGGGGCGTAGCGACTGGGCGGCGGCAGCGCTGCGCCCCGCAGCCGCTCGACCGCCGCCCCCCGCTGCGCGGGGAAGGGCGACAGCAGGCCGAGGCACAGCGCGAGCGCGGGGCCGCCGTCCGGCGAGGCCTCGGCACTGGCAAACAGGGCGGCGGATTCGTCCTCTGACAGGGGCACGACTGGCTGCTGCTGCTGCTGCTGCTGCTGCTGCTGTTGTTCGGCGTCTGCTGCAAGCTGGTCAAAGTCGGCCACCACCAGGTCGGCGTCGCCCCGCGCCACCGCAGCGCCAAACAGCGCCGCCCAGCAGGCATGCAGCGGCGACACCCGCACGGGGGGCGGCGCAGTGGGCGGCTCTGAGCCGGGCTCGTCCGTTGGTGCCGGCACGTTGACGGCCTCAGCGGCCTCCGTTTGAGCTGCCGCCGCCTCCGGCGCCGGGTGCGCCTCGGCCACCTGCCCGCCCGAGAGGGCGGCGCCGTTGCGCCAAACGCCCTGCAGCAGGCCTTGCAGCGCCCGCAGCTGCTGCGGCGAGTCAGAGGCGGCGAGCAGGCGGTCGAAGAGCGCCGCCGCCGCCTCCACGCCGGCCACATCCTCCGGAAGAGCCTGCGGGCAGTGGTGAAAGGAGGCATGTTGGTGCGCTTGAAAGCAATGGCGGGGGTGCTGCCTCGCATTCCTTTCCCTGCTGCAGGCATCCCCACAGAAACGTGGGCCGCTCAGCTCAAGCCGGTGCTGCAACACGCAAACGCTGCGATCGCCAGCGTGCCACCCACCTGGAAGCCCGGCCACTGCCGGCCGATGGCGGCCATCGTTCGCGCAAACAGCAGGCCCCCGCCGCCGCTCGCGCTGCTGCCGGCCGCCTCTCCGCGCGCCCCGCCGCTGCCGCTTTCGCTGTCGCGCGACTCGACAGCCGCCGCGGCACCGCCGGACGCCGCGGCGGCACCCTCCTGCGGGCGCCACGCCCCCCAGCGGCCGCTGGCGGTGATGCTCTCCTGCAGCTCGAGAAGGGATGACATCGCCGCGTGCCCATAGCTGCTGGCAGGAACGCCGCCCAAAAAGGCGGCGAGCTGCTGCCACAGCGCCGAACGCAGCGGCGCGAGCGCGGCGTCGTCCGCCTCGGCTGCGGCGCGCCTCGGGGCGGGCGCGTCGAGGCAGGCCACCAGCACCTCGAGCTGCAGCAGCGCCTCGGTTGCCGAGTCGTCATCCGAGGCAGCCGCGGGCTCCACGTCCGAGGCAGCTGCGCGCTCGGCATCTGGTGCGGGGCACAGCCGCTGGTTGATCTCTGCCAGCGCCGCCTCGGCCGCGCCGCACAGCGCGTGCGACACGACAGACTCCGCCACAGGGCCCGCCGGGCACGGCTCCAAGGCGCCGGGCCCCTCGGCGGCCGCCCCATCCACCGAGGCGGAAGCCGAGCTGGCGGCTTGGGAGCCGCCAGAGCCGGGCCTGGCGGGCTGCCACAGCGTGCAGACGTAGCCGGCAAGCTCGAGCAGGCCCGGCGCGCCCGCGCCGACGGAAGCCAGCCGCGCAGTCAGCGCCTCGAGCGGCGCGGGCTCGGCCGGCCCTCCGACGCCGCGCTCGCCCACCACCCACGCGGCGATCGCCTCTGCCCTTTCGGCCGCCTCCCGCTCCGGCAGGCCCGCGCCGCCTGCGGCCGCCGTCGCAGCCCGGCGCGCTGCCAGGCGGCGGGCGGCGCGGAGCAGCGGAGCGGAGGCCGCGCGGCGGCGAGGGTTGAGCTCGGGCGGCAGCAGCGGCGGCGCCCAGCGGGCAGCTGCTGCATCCGCATCCTCCACAGCAGCTGGGACCGATTCTGGGCTGATGAGGAGGCCCGCGATGTCGGAGAGCAGCAGCAGCCGCGTGGCATCGGCCATCGCGAGCGGCCGCAGCTGCCCGACCGCCGCCGCCGGCAGCGGCTGGGGGCCGCTGCCGGCGACAAAGCCACCCAGAGCCGCCAGCTGGTGCGGCGCGAGCTTCGGGAGGTGCGGCGAGACGCCGCAGCGCGCCGCCTCGGCGCGTGCCGCCTCGTCCGAGGCATCGCCTGGCTCGCCGTCGGGCACGGCCAGCCCCCCGACGGCCAGCGACAGGAAGGGCAGCCCGGGCCCGCCCAGCGCCGACAGCGCGCGCCGCAGCGCGGCGTGGCGGGGCGGGGCGGAGGCCTCCAGCATGTCGGCGATCACCCCCATGTGCTTCAGCAGCTTGGACACGTGCCCAGCGCCGGCGGCGCCCGTTTGCGCAACGTGCGCCGCGACCGCGGCCGCGCCGCGGGACGCAAACGCGGGCAGGTCCAGCGGCGGCGGCGGCGCGGCCGCGCCCGACGCCGCGGCCGCAGCAGCCGCACCAACGGCGGCATCGGCGGCATCGAGGGAGGCCTGGGAGGCGCCCCCCTCCTCGCCGCCGGGCGCCGGCGCCGTCGCGGGGGCGGCGGGGAGGCAGGGCCCGACGAGCACCGCAACGTGCGCCGCCGCGAGCGCCCCCGAGTCCAGGCCCGCCAGCGCGCGGGAGCTCTTCTCCAGCAGGTCCCGCAGCCGGTCCAGCGGCGGCAGCGACGCGGCCGCGGCCGTGGCGTCCAACGGCGCGTCCCCGCCGCCCGCGCCCCCGCCCTCCTGCTGCTGCTGCTGCTGCTGCTGCTGCTGCTGCTGCTGCTGCTGCTGCTGCTGCTGCTGCTGCTGCTGCTGCTGCTGCTGCTGCTGGGGCGGCGGGGGCGGCGGGGCTGACGCCGCGGCCGCGACCGCGACCGCCGCGCGCAGCGCGTCTGAGACCAGGCCGAGCACCAGGACCAGGTGCTGAGTCGCCGCCGGCGCGAGGCGCGGGTACGTTTCGCGGTACAGGTGCGCCGCCAGCGCCGCGGGGCGCGCTGAGAGCTCGCCCACCCGCGCAGCGACCGCCTCGCGCAGCGCCGGCGCCGTCGCGTCCGGCGCTGCGAGTATGAGACTGTGCAGGAACCAGGCAGGCAGCTGCCAAGGGTCGGCGCCGTATGCCTCGGCCAGGGTGCGCGCCTCGGACAGCGCCGCCTCGGATGCGGCGGCGGCGGCCGCGTCGCCGGCGGCCAGCGCGGCCGCGGCGCGCTCGCCGGCCTGGCTGGCGAGTTGGACCACCACCTGCCGCTGGTAGGCGGCGTCGCCTGGGGTGAGGGGGTAAAGGGGCCGAGGGGGTTCAGGGGTCGAGGGGGGAGGGGTATGAGCGACTCGGCGGTTTTGAAAACGAAGCAAGGCGGAACACCAGGCGACCAGCGAGCTCGCCCCATTCCAGCTCTCTCATATGTTGGCAGGCAAGCAGCATTCCAAGCGCACAGCAAAGCAACAAGTCAAGCACACCGGATAAAAAGCGCGATGACTCCACAGCTGGCAGCGCCTCGCGCAGCCGCCGGCTGTCCGCGGCCTGCCGCAGCTGCTGCCAGCACCGCTCCGCGCCCGTCACTGCAGCGGCCTCGCCCTCGCTCAGCGCGCCGCCGCCGCGCAGCTGCTCCACCGCAGAAGTCAGGTCAGACACCCGCAGCTGCAGCAGCCGCCGCCGCGCGGCCGCGGCGTCCAAGGCGGGCTGCCGTCCTGCCGCCTCGGGCCGGCCGTCCTGCAGCGGGGGCGGCGCCACGCGGGCCGCGTGCGGCGCCGCCGCCAGCAGAAGCTGTGCCGCCGCGCCGACTGTGAGCAGGCGCTGCAGCTGGCCGTAGCCAGGCCCAGCCCGGGGGGCCGCGTTCTCAGCGGCCCCGGGCACCCCGTCACCCGCGGGCCGCGGCGCGGCGCTTTTCAGCGCCGCCGCCAGCCGCTCCTCTGCCGCCGCCGCATCGCCGCCCGCCAGCAGCGCGGCCAGCAGCATGGGCGCGTCCCCCAGCGTGGGCGCGCCGTCCAGCGCCGAGCGGCCGCCGGCCGATGACGCCGCGGCCGCCGCGGCCAGCTGATCGTCCCTATTCGTGGGCGCGCCGGCGGACGAGGCGGCGAGGATGACCAGCGCCTCCTCCCTCGCTGCCTGCTCGGCATCCGGCGCGCCCGCGCCCGCGCCGCGCTCCCGCCGGTCCAAGCGGGCCTGGCACTCCAGCAGCTCATCGGTCAGGGGCCCCAGCTGCTCGCGCGGGCAGTGGCAAACGGCAAACGCCAGCAGCGAAAGCCGGGACCCCTCGCTGACGGCCGGCGCCGCCTTGCGCGCGGCAACAGCCGCCGCGCCGGCCCCCGCATCTGCGCCACCCGGCTGCGCCTGCTGCTGCTCCTGCCCCTGCTGCGCCGCCTCAGCGGCGGCCGCGAGCGGTGGCTGCGGTGCGCCGCACTCCGCCGCGATGTGCGGCGCGGCGAGCGCCGCGGCGAGCCGCCACGCGGGCTCGTAGCGGGCCGAGGCGAGGTGCAGCGCCAGGTGCTCTGCCACCACCGTCTCCCCGGCTGCCGCGGCCATCTCCCCCGCGAGCAGGCGGACCTCCAGCTCCGTCTCCCGGCCTTCGAGGCCCAGCAGCGCGGCAATCTCCAAAGCGTCGCTCAGCCTCCGCCACGGCGGCACGAGCGCCGCGCCGCCGCCGCCGCCGCCACCGCCACCGCTGCCGCCGCCGCCGCCGTCGCCGTCGCCTTGGCCGTCGGCTGCTGCGCCGCGGCCGCGGCCCGTCATGATGCGCGTCAGCAGCTGCCGGCGGTCTGGCAGGTCGGCCAGCTGCGCCGGCAGCAGTGAGATGCCAAACTCGGGGAGGCGGCGGAGGGCGGCGATGGCATCCAGCTCGCGGCGCGCGGCCTGGGGGGAAGGGAGGGAATGCGGGGCGGGGTGGGGGGGTGTCTGGATTGCGGGCCCGGGTTGGTTTGGGGATGGGAGGGGCGTGATGGCTGATCGTGCAGATGACCATTCAACCAGGTAAACTCCGCTCGTGCACGAGGGAAGACAACGCGGCGGCCCACCTTGGAGTGCGGCAGCAGCTTGAGGCACGCCTCTGCGCGCGCCACCGCGGCGTCCTCCACAGAGGCTGCGGAAAGCAGCGCCTCCCGCGCAACCGACAGCACCGCCGCCTCGCACTCCCTCTCCGACAGCAGGCCGCGCGCGCCGGGCATGTCCGCGCCGGCGCCGAGCGAGCCGAGCAGCAGCGCCGCCGCGCCGCCCTCGCCGCCCGCCGTCGTCGCCGCGAGCAGCGCGATGTTGGCGGCCGTGCTCGCGGCCACGCCAGCCGCGCCCGCGGCGAGCGTGGCGGCCGTGCCGGCCAGCTGCGCGGCGGCGCCGGCCGAGCGCCCCATCAGCTGCGCCGCGGCCTCGGCGCCCAGCATGGTCGCGGCCCCCAGGTTTTGGACGGCGCCCGCGAGCTGCGCGGCCGCGTCCCTGCCGACCGCGGCGCCCGCGGCGCGCTGCAGCGCCGCGCTGGCGGCGGACGCCGCCTGGCGCGCCGCGGCTGCGGCCGCGCCGCCCGTCAGGCCCCGGTTGTGGTGGCCGAATGCGGCCAGCAGCGCTTGCCTCGGGCTGCGGGGCGGGGTGATGTAGCCGCTGCGCGGCTGCTGCCCCGGCTGCCTTTGCGGCCCCTGGCCCTCGTCAGAGGGCCGCAGGCTGTGCGGCCCCGAGCCGCCGTCGCTCGAGGCCGCCACGCCTGCGGCAGCGACGGCATCCGCAGCAGCCGCGAGCAGGGCCACCGCCTCGTCGCTGCCCGCCTCGATGCCGGCGGCCTCCAGCACCGCATTCGCCGCCTCGGCCGCCGCTGCGCCCGCGTCCCGCCCCTCTGCCGCGGCCTGCGCCGCCGCAGCAGCGACTGCGGCAGCCACCGCGTCGTGGGGGCGCGGCAGGAAGGCCGCCGCGAGCCGGTCGCGGCCCGCGAGCAGCAGCGTCCGCAGAAACAGCGAACCCAGCTCGCGCGGCGGCAGAGCCGGCAGCCCCGCGGCCGCCGCCTCGCGGGCGTCGCGCCACAGCGCCGCCCACTTGGCGTCGCTCCACTCGCTGCCCCCGCGCTCGGCGCGCGCCAGCAGCTGCTGCACAAACTCGCGTGCCTCGGACGGCCCCGCGGCGCGCAGCGCCGCGAGCGGCACGGGCACGCCGTGCTTTGCGAGCAGGGCCGCGGCGCGGTGAGCGCCGCGCAGCGCCTGCAGCTCCTCCGAAAGCGCCGCGCCCCTGGCGGTGTCCGCGGCCGCGCCAGCACCCGCGGGGGGCCGCTGCCGTCCGAGCGCCTCCAGAGTCGAGGCCGCCGCGTCCAGGACGCGCTCCACGTAGTGCGGCGGCGGGTCGGCCGCGCCCGCGACCGCCGCGGCCACGGCGTCCGCCAGGTCGCAGGCGTCGCCCCACACCGCGCCCTGCGGCGGCTGCGCCGGCGGCCAGCCCTGGCCGGACGCGTTGCTGGCCGCAGACTCCTCGGGGACGTTGGCGAGCCCCCCCTCGTCCACGCTCTCCTCGCCAAACTCGTCCCAACCATCTGCCCACGCCGCCACCAGGCTGTCCTGCCGGCCCCCGCTCGACGGCCGCGAGCGCCCCGCCGGGGGCGGCGGCGGCGCGGTCAGCGACAGCAGGCGCGCCTCGCGCTCCACGAGCGCGGTGGCCCACACGGGGCTGTGGCGCAGCGAGGAGGTCAGCAGCGCGCGGAGCGCCGGGACGCGCTCGGCGGGGTGCAGCGCGAGCAGCGGCAGCACCCTGTTTGGAGGAGCGTGGGAGCGGCGGGCGCGGTTTGCTTGGCTCAGCACAACAATCCACGCACCGCTTGCCCTTGCAGCGGTGTTTTGACCACCACCACCACTCATACTCATGAAACCTCTCCCACCGCATCACCCGTGGCGACCACAACACCAGCCCCAGCCAAGCCGCCCAGGCCCCAGGGCACCCACCTCTCCGTAACCTCGGCCTCTATCGCCTCTGCACTCCGGCCCGCCAACACCACCTCCAGCTGGCGCTCAAGGGGCAGCGATGCAAACTCCCCCAGCCCCACGAGCCACACCGGTGGGCCCTGCGCCACGTCCCTCTGGCCGGCGCCGGTATCGTCCCACCGCTCGGCGTCCGCCCCGGGGGCGTCGCCACCGCCGCCGCCGCTGCCACCGGCCAAGCTGCGGGTGCGCTTGAACCGGGCGCGCAGCCAGCTGGTGGGGCCTGCGGCGCGGCTCGACGCCGCAGCTGCCCCGGAAGCCGCCGGCTCTCCGCTCGGCCGAGCGGGGAACCAGGCGCGCAGCGTCGCGGCCAGCACGCGGCCCGCGCCCTGAAGCTCCCCCAGGGTCACAGCGCCGCCGCCGGCAGCGGCGGCGGCCGTCGCGGGCACGCCGCGCTGGAGGGCGAGGTCGACCAGCGCCAGCGCGTGCAGCAGCTGGCCCGCGGCGGCGTCGATTTCGGCCGCGCGGGACGCGTACCAAGCCGCCACCGCCGCCGGCGCCGGCCAGATGCTGCCGCCGCCCGGCGGCGGCGGCGCGCCGGCCGCGGCGGCGAACGCCGCGGCCGCCGCCGCCAGGCCGGCGCGCTCCAAGTCCTCCGTGGCGTGCAGCAGCGCGCCCGCCTCCTCCATCAGCGCGAGATCACTGCTGGCGAGGGACCTGAGGCTGCGGTCCGCGCCGCCAGCAGGGCCGCCGCCGCCGCTGGCGATGGCCACCAGCTCCCTCCACGCCTCTGGCAGCTCGCACCAGTCTGTGGGCCGGCCCCCGCTGCCTGTTGGCACCGGCGGGCGGCCAGGGGCGGGCGGCGGCGGCAGCACCGCCTGCGGGCCCGGCAGCGCGAGGCCCGACGGCGCGCCCGTGTCGCCGCGCGGCAGCAGGGCCGAGTAGGTGCGGGGGTCCAGGGTTTCCGGCAGCGCCGAGAGAATGCGCAGCAGGTGCGGCCCCAGCGCGGCCGGGTGGCGCGCGATGAGCGCCCCGAGCGCGGCCGCGTTGCCCGTCGACGCGACCGCGAGTGCGGCGGCGGGCAGCGGCGCGGAGCGCAGCGCCTCGAACGCCGCGGGGTCGTGCGGCGCGCCGCGCGCCATGGCCTTGGCGGTGTCCAGCCGGTCGCTGTGCTGCCACAGCTCCAGCCGCCGCCAGCGCCACCACTGCGCGTCGCGGCCGTCGCGGCCGATGGCGGCCGGCGTCCAGGGCGCGGGCGGCGGCGCGCCGGGCGGCGCGGGGGCCGCGGCCGCTTTGGGCCCCGCGTGGCGGTCCGTCTCCCGCAGGCCATAGGCGATGAGGAGGCGCTGGGACTCAAAATCGGGGGCCAGGCGGGTGAGGCACTCGCGCACGACCCAGCGGCGGTCCGACACCCGAGCCAGGTTGTCCTGCAGGGGGGGGTGTGGGCGGGGCGCGTGCTTGGCGATGCGGCGGCCGGGGGCGGCGGCGGGGAGCCGGCTCCGACTTGGGCTCCCTGGCTCACAGGGGCAGCGTTCTCCGGGCGAGATCTGCAGCCCCAGAAGGCGAGATCTGCAGCCCCAGAAGGCGAGATCTGTAGCCCCAGCAGGCGAGAGCGCCCCGCCCGTCCGCCTGGTGCCAAGCCCGCGCTGCCCGGTGCCGGCGCAAACGGCCCCCGCGCGGCGCTCGCCACCCCCCGCAGCAGGGGGCCCCACCTCGATATTCTGCCGGCTGGCGGGCTCCGCCGCCCAGCGCGCCCTGTACACCACGTCCGGGTGGAGCCCCGCGGCCTGGCACAGCCGCAGGGCGGCGCTCCAGTCGCGCTCGCGCACGTACACCCCCACCATCTGCGCGGGCGTGCGCTCCGCCAGCAGCCGCAGGCACCAGCCCGCGGCCGCGGCCGCGGCGCCCGAGCCGGCGCCGCCTGCGGCGGCGGCCGCCGCCTCGGCAGCGACGCCCAGGCGGCCGGCCAGCCAGCCCGACACGCCACCGAGCGCGGCGGGCTGCGCGGCCGGCGCCGCAGGTGCGGTGCCCGCCCCGCTGGCGGCGGCCTGCAGCGCCGACGTGCCGTCGTCGTCGGCGCCGCTATCGCCGCCGCAGTGCCATCCCGGCAGCAGCGGCTCGAGCACCATCACGCCCCGCAGGTCGCCCCCCGCACCCGGCGCGGCCGCGTCGCGCACCGCGACGGTCGCGCCCGGCGCAAACCGCAGCGGCACGCCGCCGAGCAGGTTTGCGCAGCCCGGCAGCCGCGCGACGACGACCGCGCCGGCCAGCGACGCGACCGCGAGCGCGCGCGGGCCCGACCAGACAGCCGCGCCGACGCCGGCCGCGAGCGGGCAGGGCGACGCCGGCGCCTCGGACTGCCCCGCAAACGCGGCGGCCGCGTCGACGGGCCGCCCGTCCGCCATCGACACCACCGCGCATGCGTGCGCGTGCGTGACGAGCGCGGCAAACTCGCCGAGGGGGCTCAGGCTGACGCGCCACGGCCGGGGCGGCACGGAGTACGCGCCGAGCACGCTGCCCACGGTGCCCGCCACGACGCCTGTGCCCCTGGCCTTGCCCCAGCTCGCGCGGTGCTCCAGCTTGCGCCCCTCGCCGGCCCGCCACAGCGAAAGCGTCACGCCGCCGCCGGCCGCTGCTGCACCGCCGCCGCCGTCGCCGTCCCCACCGACCAGTAGGGCGCCGCTTTGGGCGTCAAAGGCCAGGCAGCGCACGGTGCCGTGGTAGCGCTGCGGGCAGGCGGGGCCGGTTTGCCGTCAGCCCGGCGTTCATACGGCTTGGGAGTTGGGAGCGTGTGCGCCAGCCAGCCAGCAGGCCGCGCAGCGCAGCGCCCCCTCAAAGCAACTTGCGCTGCCCCCATCCCCGGGGTGTGAGCGGCCCCACCTTGACGCTCTGCGAGACAAAGGGCTCCCTCCCAGCCGCGCCGCCGGCCGCAAACCCGCTGCCGCCGCCGCCCTCGCCACCGCTGCCGCCGTCCACGCTGCCCAGCTGCACCCAAAACACGTTGCGTGCCGCAGTCAGCAGGAACATGCTGGTGCAGTGGGGCCCAAAGGCGGCAGCGACCAGCTGCTCCGCAGCCCAGGGCGCGTCGACCTCCCACTGCCGCAGCACGCAGCCCGTCCTGCGGGGCAGGCGGGAGGGCGGCGCAGGCCGTTCAGAGCTTCCGCACGGTGCGTGGGCAGGTAAAACTTGGAAAAGAGCGGCGCCACGCACAGCAGCAAGCCCACCGCCACGCTCCACACCACAGCCGCAAGCAGGCAGTCGGGGGAGCAGGCAAGGCTGAGGCCTCGGCAGGCGGGGGTTTCGCTGCGGCGCGCCTGTCTAGCAGGTAGAGGCAGGAAGACTGGCACGCCACAAGCAGCAGGTCCTCCCCGCCGCGCGCCATGCCCCACGCCGCGGTGGTGACCACGTCCGGCGCGAGCTCGCCGTCTGCGGACAGCGGCAGCGGCTCGAACAGCGCGGCGGGCGCGGAGAAGCGGTCCTCGGCGTGCAGCAGCGCCACGCGCTGGCGGCGCAGCTCCACCACGGCGGCGGAGCGGCCGCTCGGCGAGAGCGAGAGCTCCAGGTCTTGGGTTGGTGCGTGGCGGCAAGGGGGAGGGGTGCGCGTGGTGTGGGTTTGAGCGGGGCGCGGACGGCACCGCGTGGCGGCGGCGAGTGTCGCACGGCGTGTGCTTCAAGCCGCCAAGGCATTCGGCAGGACAACGCGTGCACACGGCAGAGGTGGCGAGGCGAGGCGAGGCAAGCAGCGCGGCCTGCGCTCGCAGTGGCCGGGCGCGGCGCAGCGCAGTGCACACCTGTCGGCGCGTCTTCGTCGCGCACGCCAACAGCCTTGAGCGCCGCCAGCCGCAGCACGCCGCCGACGCCCGGCCGCCCAGCAGCCGCCCTGGCCTGCCCCAGCGCGCCCTCATCGTAGGCGCGGGCCCCGCCAAGCGGCAGCTCCTCGAAGAGCAGCCGCTGATCCAGCGGTACGTCCATCCCGAGCCTATGGAGCGGCCATTATGGGTTGCCCGGGTAGCTTTCTTGCGATCGGATTGCCGGGCTTGGGAGAAGAGGCGGGGAAGACTGGCCTTTGTCGGCACCCGCCAGGCACCCGCAGTGATCAGGGGCGTGAAACCCCATCGCACCGCGCATATGTATAACGCGGTGACTCGAATAAACCGATACGACCGTGCAACCGCGCCCGCCCCGCCCACGCCGCGCCGGCGCCCGCTGGGCGCGCGTCCCCGTCGGACGCCGCGTCCGCGGCGCCAGCCAGCCAGCATGCACGCGCGAAAGGGGCATCACGGCCACTACAGCGCCCCCGCGGAGGAGGGCGGCGAGGGCATCGCCAAGCTGCTGGCTGCCGAGACGGCCGCCGCCAAGATCGTCGCCGAGGCCCGCAAGGCGCGCCCCCGACTGGGCCAGTCCAGCCCCGTGCGCGCCTCTCCGCCGCTGTTTAGCACGGCGTTGCCGGCCTTGCTCAACAACAAGAGTGCTACCAACCCTTGCTCTGCGTCAAATCTGCTACGTCGCGCTCCCCCCCCCTTGCGCCCCCCACGCACCCCCCAATCCCCAGGACCGGCAGGAGCGCGTCAAGCAGGCCAAGGCCGAGGCGCACAGGGAGATTGCGGCCTACAAGGCAGAACGGGAGGGAGCCTACCAAAAGATGCTGTCAGATGTGAGCTTGAGGCGTGGGGCAGGAAAAACGGGGGTGGGCATGCTTAACACTCAACAGCCTGCCAGGTAAACTGAAGAGTGGCCCGCCGCCCAGAAACCCGCCTCAAAACCCCGCCTTATCGCCGCCGCCGCCAGGCCACCAGCGGCGCGGCCGAGACGGCGCAGCGCCTGCAGGCCGATTCGGGCCGCGCCATAGCCCAGGTTGAGGCCGAGGTCGATGCCGCGCGCGCCGACGTGGTGGCGCTGCTGGTGCGCTACGCCACGACGGTGTGAAGCGGGACGGATGGAGGGGCAGGCGCTGGCGGCTGCGCAGCAGCGCGAGGCCGCCGCAGACGGCGCGCGCCGAACGCGCCCCAGGGTATTGCAGTTGTTGGCTCCACCTGCGCCCGCACGTGCGCATGCACCTGCTGGGCAAAGGCTGCGCATGGCAAATATCGCGGTTACAAAACGGCAGTCGGTGCGCCAGCGGGGGCCCCCAAAGACTGGGTGGGCAAATTGGGTCACTCTCAGGAGGCCTCCCCAGTCGGGTGCGGGTAGGAGCGCCACACAGCTCGTAATAAGCGGTCAGCGCCTTGCAGCGGGCGCGTCAACTTGAAGCAAGGGGCCAAACGTGTTGGCGAGTTCCCAAGGGGTGCATCACAGTAGAGTGCTTTGCCAGGGGGGAGGGGGGAGGGGTCACATTGCTGTGCGGGGGTGGCCAGGTACGTGGGTGCCGGCGCAGGGCATTGGCGTGCGCGCAGAACAAATGGCTGATTCCCGGCCCAGAAGGGAAAGTGTGGGGCCACAAACGGGTAAGTCTTGCTTGAGGCCGACCAAAACAGTGATGTCAACTGAGCACCCGAGGCAGGCAGGGTGCCTAGAGCAGCAGCAGCAGCAGCGCAGCCGCGCCGGCTGCAACGGCGGTCAGCAGGGCGGGCACGGAGCCGGCGCGCGCAGCGCCACTGCTGGCCACGAGGCGCGGCGTCTTTCCGCCCAGGGCGTCTCCCCCCATGACCTTGCAGGGCGCCGCCTCGGGCGCGTTTGCGAGCTTGCCCACCCTCACGGACACGTAGGACGGCGGCCTGCCCTCGGTGCTGGGGCACTCGGCGCCCTTGCCTGCCCAGATGCTGAGCACGCCGGTCTTGGGGTCGAGCTGGCCTACCTCGCAGCCCGCGCTGGCGCCGGCCTGCCCGTTGACGTGGGCGCCGACAGACACGTAGGTGGCGCGGAAGGTCCACGGGGTGATGCAGGTGTAGCTCAGGAACGCGCCCTGGGTGAGCAAAAGCTTGCCGCCCACGTCGTTGGCCCAGGAGAAGCCGCCGGGGGTGTAGAGGCCCGCGGCGCGGCTGCCCACAAAGTAGCCGTGCAGGAAGGGGGGCGTGCCGCGGCTCGACAGGCGCGGCAGCGCGTCCAGGGACGCGGCGTCGGGGGGCGAGTGGCTGCCGTCGTGGCCGCTCTTCTGCGGGCGTGCCGCGCGGGTTTGGGGGCGTGGCTGGTTGGTCAAATCTGATCAGCGCATGCCGCATGCGCCAGGCAGCAGCGCGCCCGCTGCAGCGCACCCAAACCGCCAGGTGCATCCCAACCACGCACCGCGCCGCCCGCGATCTCGCTCTCAGCGGCGGTGGCGCGCGAAACGCAGCCCGTGTAGGAATTAGGGGCCTCGATGACGACGGCATCGCCGGGCAGCTGCGCCACGCGGCGCAGCGCCTTGCGCGCCGCAGTGTTGGAGGACCTTTTTTACGGAGTTGAAGGGGGTGGTCAAAGGGGCAAGGCAATGGGGATGGCAGAGGGGGAGGTGGGGGTTGCGGGCTTGCAAGGGTTGGTTGTCGCGAGCCACAGTGCTTTGTGCAGGGCCTTGCCCTCTCGAGCCCCACAAACCGCTTCAAACAGACCCACGAGCCCGGCAGCCGCGCACCACGAGGCGGCGTTGACTGCGCCGTCCTCCTGCGCGACGCCGCTGAGCTTGGAGGCGGTGTGGGGCTCCTCGAGGCCGACCCTGCCCGCGCCGCTGGTGGTGAGCTGGATGCCGCTCCAGCGCGCGAGGTACTTGGCCTGCTCGTTGGCGGCGTCGCTGCAGGTGGCGCCGGCGTCAAAGTAGCCGCCAGCCACGCCCTGCACGCCGCCTGCCACGCCCAACTCGCTCGACACCACAAACGTGGTGCCCAGGCCCAGCGCGATCGAGCCGTTGCCGAGCCTGGGGTTTGGGGGTGGGGAGGGGGGGTCAAGCGGCCGGCGGGTCAGGTGCGCCAGAGGCGCCGCAGCGTGGCGCTCTGGGCACTGCGTTGCCGCGTCGCCTCTGATTGTGATCCGCTCACCAGACACCGTCCACGTTGGGCAGCGCGGCGTCAGCGGTGCGCGCGACGAGCGCCGCCAGCACGCAGCAGAGCGCAGCGCTGGCACCGCCGCCGCGGCGCCGCTGTCGCTGCGCGGCACCACTGGAGCGGGCCGTGATCATGCCTCCCACGCTTGTACAACTCGTTTCTGCAGGTTTGGGGGCTGGATCGCCAGCACAACACGCGGGGTCGTCGCGCGCCGCGCGTCTGCAGGCAAAGGGGATCGACCGCCGCGTCAATCTCGTAATTTTAGGGATCATTTATGTTGTTTGGCGCACCGCGGGCCCACCAGTTGATGTGGGTGGCACCTCGCACCTGCCCGGCGAGGCCGTCCACGAATCTCTCGCATGCAGGATTCACAGCGCCCGTCAACTCGCTCAAATCTGCCTCCGCTACGGCCGTGCGGCGCGCGCGGACACGATCTGGGCTCTCCAAGTCTCCATTCCCCAAGCAGCCAGCCGCGCGCGCAGTGAACGGGCGTGAAAGGGTCATTGGCACCCGCTGAAACGCCTCTGCGCGCGGGTTCTGGCCGGAGGGCCATCCGGGCGGCGGCGGCGGCATGCCGTCGCCCAGCGGCACCGCGGCGGCCGCTGCCGCCGCGCCCGGGCCCGCGCCCGCGCCCGCGCCCGCGCCTGCGCCGGCCGAAGCGGCCCTGCTCGTGGGACTGTGGCAGCAGGAGCCCGCCAAGCTGGTGGGTGGTCGCATGCGCGGCGAGGCAGGCCGATTCGCGGGTGTTTCGGGCCGGCGCCGGCGCCCGCTGCGCAGCGGACAGCCGGAAACCTGCGGCATCCAAGCCGCCCGCCCGCCTGCCGTGCCGCGCTCGCCGCCCTCTCAGGTGCTCGACCGCCTGCGTGCCGAGCACGGATCCCTGGGGGCTGCGGCACAGGCGCGCCTCGCCCTCGCCCTGCGCGGCACCCCGCTGCTGTGCGCGCTGCAGCCGCGCGCCGCCTACCTCGGCCGCCTGCTCAAGCAGCTCGTTGACGAGGCCGACGCAGAGGCGGCGGGCGCTGAGGCAGCAGGACGGGCCGCAGCCGGCGGCGGTGGCGGCCCCAGCAGCGGCGGCGGCGCTGCTCCGCGGGGTGGCGGCGGGGGCTGCCGCGCCCTGGACGATGACCTTGCCGAGCTCTATTCGGAGCTGCTGCTCGCGCCGCTCAGCGTGGCAGGCAGCGGCAGCGCCGTCGGCGGCGGCGCGGCAGCATGGTCCCACAAGAGCTGGTACTACTCGGCCTCGCCGTCGGCGCGCGAGGTGGCGGCGCTGGAGGCCGTGCACGCGGCGCGTGTGGCCGCCGTGCTCGGCGCGGAAGGGGCGGGAGGGCAAGCTGTCAGCGGGCAGCAGCAGCAGCAGCAGCAGCAGCAGCAGCAGCAGCAGCAGCAGCAGCAGCAGCAGCAGCAGCAGCAGCAGCAGCAGCAGCAGCAGCAGCAGGCACGGGATCAGGAGCAGCAGCCACGGGATCAGGAGCTGCAACAGCAGGGCCAACACGCTCCAGCCAGGGGGCCCGCCCCCGCCGGCCCCGACGCCGGCCTGATCACCCTGCGGGTGTCTGACAACATGCTGGACGGCAACACGGGCTGCCACGAGTGGGAAGCCGGCTTCCTGCTGGCAGAGTTTGTGCTCAGCCACCCGGAAGCCTTTGCAGGTGAGCGGGCTCTGCTGCACTTGCAGAAATGCTGCTGCCTGGGGCCGCAAGTATTGGTCGGCGGCGCGTTGCAACTTGCAACCCTGCCGTCAAACTTGCCACGCCCGCGTACGCAACCTTTGGCCAGGAAAACGCTGCATCGACGTGGGCTGCGGTGCGGGGCTGGTGGGCGTCGCGCTGCACCGCGCCGGCGCGGCGCTGGCCGTGCTCGCCGATGGCGACGCCGGCGCGGTCGCAAACGCGGCCCGCAACGCGTCGCTCAACGGCGCATCGCCCGTGGTCGTGGCGCGCGGCCTGCGGCGCGCCGCGAGCTCGGACGCGGCCGTCGCGTGCTGCGAGCTGCGGTGGGACGACGACCCGGGAGATGTCAGCGGGGAGGACGGCGAGCAAGATGCAAGCAGCAGCAGCGGCGGCGGCGGCGGCGGCGGCGGCGGCGGCGGCAGGAGCAGCACCGGGGGCAACCAGCCCCCGGCATTCGCTGCGGTGGTCGCTTCGGACGTGGTCTACGATCCCACCCAAGTCCCCGCGCTGGTCGGGCTGCTGTCGCGCCTGCTGCGCGCCGGCGGCGCCTCGGCGGCGGCCCACGTCGCCACGACGCGCCGCAACCCGGCGACGCTCGAGCTGTTCGAGGCGACCGCCACGCGCGAGGGGCTCGCGCTCGAGCGCCTGGCAACCGGGCCGTGGCGCGTCGCGTTCCGGGGCGCGCACGCGCTTCGCGACCGCGGCGCGGTCGTGCTTCACCGCGTCACGCTCGCCGGCGGGGCGCCGGCGGCGGGCGGGTGATGAGGGCTGCGCTGGCGCGGCGGCCGCCACCGGCCGGCCCGGGGCGCCGCCAACCAAGCGCGCGGCAATCAATTTCGCCGGTAAACTCAAATAGAGCAGGTCGGGACCCAATGCCTGCATAAACCCGACAACCCGCCGCGCGGCAGCTGCCTCGCGTTTGAAATCGCAAGTGCACCATCTTGTCGGGGATCCCCGCGCGCCCCCGCCCCAAACAACCGCGCGTGGATCGCTTCGAACAATCCTTTCGACCGCACCAGGGTTGCTCGCGATGCTGCAGTCGACCGCACTCACCGGCAGGGCCGCGCGCCTGGCGCGCCCCGCGCCCGGCAGCGCGCACCGGAGCGCTCGCAGCAGCGTCCGCTCGGTCATACGCCGCCTGCAGACCCCAGAGAGCGAGCAGGCCTCGGCCGCGCGGGATGTGCGCTCCCGCGCCTTCAACCAGGCGATCATCAAGGTGGGGGCGCGCGCGTTGGACGCCCTCAGAGCGGCCCCAGTGCTGCCTGGGTCGCGGCAGGAACGCACTGAACGCCACTACGGCGTGCCACGCCCAGCGCGCTCGTCTGTGCGTGATCTCCCGCCACCCCGACCGCCGCCGCGGTGCGTCGTGCTTGCCCCGCAGGTGGTGGGCGTCGGCGGCGGCGGCTCGAACGCGGTCAACCGCATGAAGCAGGCCAACCTGCAGGGCGTGGAGTTTTGGGTCGCCAACACCGATGCCCAGGTGCGCGCGTGCGCACCCCCGTCGGGCAGCCGAGGGGGATCCTGCAGCTGCCCAGCGCGAGCGGCAGTCGCTGCGGGGGCGGTTTGATCCATACGCCCGCGCCCGCCGCCGCTCCACCCCCGCCCCCACGCCGGCCAACCCCACCGCGCCAATTGCAGGCGCTGGCGGCGTCCCCGGTGGACGCCAACAACAAGATCCAGATCGGCGGCCAGCTGACGCGCGGCCTCGGCGCCGGCGGCAACCCCGAGATTGGCCTGGTGGGGCTTGTGCGCTTTTGCGGGTGGCCTGGGGCGAGAGGTGTCTTGCGCGCGGGCCCTCTTATTACCCCTGCTTTGTTAGCCGCACCGAGTGGCCTTTGGTTGGGGCCAGGAACCCTCCCGCACACGTCCAGCACGCCTGCCCCACCGCCCCCCCAAACAGAAAGCGGCCAACGAGAGCCGCCCCGAGCTCGAGGCGGCGCTGGCGGGTGCCGACATGGTGTTTGTCACGGTGCGTTCGCCAAACTGGGCTATGAGGCTTTGGGGCAGGGGGGGGGGGCATGTATAAGGGCGGGCAGGCGGGCTCTCTGATCATCGGCACGGAGCCACTCTGAGCTCCTCCCCCCCTCTCCCCCGCGCCCTTGCCGCACCTGCAGGCCGGCATGGGCGGCGGCACCGGCAGCGGCGCCGCCCCCGTCGTGGCCGCGGCTGCGCGCGCGCAGGGCATCCTGACTGTGGGCATCGTGACCGTTCCCTTCACCTTTGAGGGCCGCCAGCGCCTCAACCAGGCGCGCGAGGCGCTGGCCAACCTGCAGGCCGCCGTGGACACCCTCATCGTCATTCCCAACGACCGTCTGCTGCAGGGTGGGGGGGCAGCGCGCGCGCGCGTTTGTGTTTGAATGCGGGCGTGTGGTGGTGTGCACGCGCGCGCGCGCGCGTTAGTGCTGCTTGCAACGCACGCAGAGCTATCAGCCGGCATCCAAACCGCTGCCCCTCCACCCCCCACCCCCAGCCGTGGACTCCAACCTCCCCCTGAGCGAGGCGTTCAAGGTCGCGGACGACGTGCTGCGCAGCGGCGTGCGCGGCATCAGCGACATCATCACCGTGCCCGGCCTGGTCAACGTCGACTTTGCCGACGTGCGCACCATCATGAGCAACGCGGGCAGCAGCCTCATGGGGCAGGGGCGCGCCAGCGGCAAGGACCGCGCGCGCGAGGCGGCGCTGGCGGCGACCAGCAGCCCGCTGCTGGAGGTTGGCATTGAGCAGGCCACGGGCATCGTGTACAACATCACGGGGCCGCCAGACATGAGCCTGCACGAGGTGGGGGGGGGCGCTGGGGCACGCTGGCTTGCTTTCTGGGGCCAGCGGCGGGGCTGGAACTGGAAGCTTCCCAAGACGTTTGGGGGAGGGGGGCGCACTGTGAAGAGCACGGGGGACAGGCGGGCTCGGCCCGGCGCCCTGTGCAGCTGCGCAGCAGCAGCGCCGTCGGCGTCTCACACCTCGCGCCTGTGCGCCGCCCACTCCCCCGCACTCTGCACCCCGCCCACCCACCCCCCTCCAGGTGAACGAGGCTGCTGAGATCATCTACGACCTGGTGGACCCGGACGCCAACCTCATCTTTGGCGCCGTCATCGACCCCTCCATGGAGGGCGACGTCTCCATCACACTCATCGCCACGGGCGTGGGGCCCAAGCCCAACCGCCCCGCAGCCGCCGGCCCCGGGGTGCGGCAGGCCGCGCCGGCCGAGGCGCCCGCCCCCGCCGCGGCGGCCGCCCCCGCCGCCGCGCCCGCGCCGCAGGCGCCGGCCGCGCCGCAGCCGTCCGCGGGCCGCTCTGCGGGCGGCGCCATCGGCGGGCCTGTGGGCGCGGGCCGCGTGCGCACGGACGTGCCCACCGGTGGCGTGGAGATCCCCGCGTTCCTCCGCAAGCTGCGGCGCTGAGGGGCACGCGCCCCGAGGCGCGCCGCCGGGCGCCCCCTGTGCAGCCACCCCCCATCTCTGCATGCGCGGTGCCTAGTTAGATCGAGCACTTTGGCCGGCCGCGACGGCCGCGCAGCAGGCCCGGCAGGGCGCGGCTGCACGCGATATAGAGTCTAGGCGAGCATGGGCGTTTGTTCCAAGTCCCCGCTTGGCCCCTGCTGTTCGAGATGCGCACCCCATCACATCACATCACCATGCCTCCGACTTGTTTTCTTCGGTCTGCAGGCCTCTGTAAGACTTGCTGCTGGCTCGCCGCTGTACGCCTCAGCCAGCCTGCCGCCGCCGCCCACGCTCTCGCACCCCCATGTCAGTCACCCCAGCTTAGAGGGCTGCGCCGCTTGAGGTTTTACCAGCAGTGCAGACATTGCCCCGCCTTGGTGAGCAGACGCAGTCGAGCCGCCACCGCGCGGCATCGCTGATCACCTGCGGCGGTTGGAGGCTTTGTTTTGGTGAGCCCTGGTCTGGCTGGGCGCTTGGGGTTGTGAGGGGGCGCTTGGCTGGGATGGGGAGCGCAGCTGTGCGCCCCACAGTAGCAGGCCATAAGGTGGCGGCGAGGAGGGCCTTGCAAACAAGCGGTGGCGCACCCCGGCCTTGAAAGGGCAGGGCACTCACCGGCGCGCGCATGGTCGAGCTGGCGGGACAGCCGCTGCCCAGCAGGCCGCCGTGGCGCGCGCGACGCCTCCAGTCCTCCACCACGGCGGGGCGCGCCGGGGCTCGGTCCAGCGTCCAGCAGGCGTGGGGAGCGGGGGGAGCCGGGCATGCGGGGTGCGGTTTGGGGGGTGAGGGTGGACACTCCAGCTGGGCGCGCAGGCATGGTCGGGGGTATAGGGTCAGGAATATAGGGAGCCAGCGCGCTGACAGGGCAGGCTGGTTTTGCACAGCTGCTGCGTACACGCAGCTACGCGCGCACAATCGCAGGCTAGAAGCAATAAGCGCTCGCCCATGCACGCAGCCCGCCCGCACCTGCATTGGGGTGTCGCGACTGTGGCGCGCGCGCTCTCCTCCATCCTCCCAAACCGCCACCCTCCAACGGCGGCGCGCGCGCACTTACCGCCGCGGCGCCGAGGCGGGCTGCTGCCGAAGCAGCGCCCAGCCTCGGCCCCTCCCCTGGAGCCAGACCCTGTCCGCTGGACAGGAGCCTGTTGGGGAGGGTGACCCGCCACGGGGGCCGGCAGGGGGCGGGGGCGGGACAACGCGGCGGCCGGGCGCGGGCAGCGTGCCCCCCTGCCAGTTGCAGCAGGGGGGCCGCACCCACTGCGCCCCGCCGGCCGCGCTGGCGCGCACCCCCTAGCAAACCCCCCTGGCCTCTTTACGGCGCAGCCCAGCGACTCAGCGCACCGAGTCGCTGCGTGCAGGCGAGAGCGCACAAGGCGCACCGCCTTTGGCCTGGTGGCCTAGCACGCAAGAGGCTGCACCCTTGGGTCAAGCGAGGGGCCCTGCTACGGTATGCAACAAAACCAGAATAGCGCACGCAGCGGGCCAGGGAGCGCAGAGGCCGGGAAGGCGTGGCAGGTTAGGAGCTGGGCGCGAGCTGTGAGCACTCAGCAGTGCGCAGCGCGGCGGCGGCGCTCGGCGCTCGGCGCTAGGTGCGCCCGCAGTCCGTTGGCAGCCCCTGCCTGGGGCTGAGGCGCGCTGCGCCTTTACTCCTACCTCATAGGCAGCCTAGCGCCCTCGCAGCAGCCCCTACAGCCAAGCCGCGGGCCTGAAACGGACCTGCCGATCCCCTGCGCTGCGCCCTCCCTCCCGCCCCCCTGGCGTCGATAACAAGCGCCGACAAGTCCCAGACCCACCGAGACACGAGGAAGGGTCCTTCCAGAGCGCGCCAGCTCCTGCAGACCCCCGCGTGAGCCGAGCCGGACGGTCTTTGACGGTCAAATAACACGGACCAAATCAAGCTATGCTTCAAGACGCCGTTCGAATGTGGGGCAAACCCGAAGCAAACCCGCGACTTCAGGGCGCCGTCGGCGTCAGGGCCCCGCGCAGCTGCTGCTGCCGCCGCGCCGCGCCACGCTGCGCGTGGCGGTGGACGCCCACTGCACAGTCCCCCGGTCAAACAAGCCAATGCGTCTCGACCTATCCCGTAAACCCACGGGTCGCAGCACCTTTTTCGCCGGCCCTGGCCTCAGCAGCACCCATCTGCTGACCACAGGCAGGATAATAACTGGTGCTTTTACACACAGAGTGGAACCGCCAGAATCTAATGCGTGCGCTGATGTTGCCGTTCGCGCCGTGCCGTCCGTTGTGTGCGGGGTGTAGGTGCATGTGTGGTCGGGATGAATGGGCGGCGGGGGGCCTCTTCAAAGCCCGCCCGCCGACCGCGCCGTGCCACGCGTGCGGTCATCGCATCAGCCACCGAGGATCGTCCTGCTCTTGCGGGGCCGGCGCGGGGCCGGCGTCCCGCCGCTCGTCGTCAGCCGCTGGAACAGTGTGTGTCTCACAGATCGAAAATTAACATGCAGGTAAAAGCCCGCCCCTTGCCTCGCGCGGCCTCCCGCGCCGCTGTCCGGTCAAAGCCTACCCCCCCCCGTCAAAGCGTCACGGTGCGTGTGCGGACAGGCGCGCCGCCATCGCACGGCGCCCCAGGCGGCGCGCGCCGCGCCCGGCCGCCCGGCCGCGTGCGCGGCGCGCTCACGCGCGCCGCCGCCGCCGCCGCCGCTCACCCGCTGGGCCGCTGCAGCAGCGAGCGCAGCTGCGTGGCGAGCGCGGTGTCGCTGGACAGCGCCGCGGACAGGCCCTTGAGCAGGCCCTCCTTGCCCTCGGCGGTGCCCAGCATGTCGCCCACGAGGCGCGCCGCGGCGTGGGAGCGCAGCGCCTTGAGCTCCATGGCGATCTGGGCGCGCCCCGCGGGGGACTCGGCCCACGCCAGGAACGCTCGGTCAGAGTCCATCTGCGCGCCGGCCATGGCCTCGAGCGACGGCGCGGCGCGCCCGCCGTGCGCCGCGGCGCCGCCGTTGGCGCTGGGCTGCTCGCCCCACAGCTGGCCGGCGGCGGAGGCCGCGGGCGCGGCCGACGCGGCGGCGTCCGCGCCGGCGGCGCCCAGGTGCGTCAGCGCGCCGCCCATGGCGTGCCACGAGTCCACCATGGCGATGGCGGCGTGGCGCGAGATGGACACGTCGGTCGAGGCCACGTGGCGCACCAGCGCCTCCTCCACCAGCCGCCGCTTGAGGCGCGTCGCGAAGAAGCGGCGCGCCTCGCGCCACGCGACCACGCCCTTGAGCACGCCCTTGGCGTGCATGCGCGCGGGCGTGTCGTGCATGTCCGCAAACTGGCGCGCCACCTGCTGGTAGATGGGCAGCAGCGCCTTCTCGCGCGCCTTGATCGCGCCCTCCGCCAGGGGGCCGCCCTCCGCCTTGAGGCGCGCGATCTCCGGGTCGAGGCGGTGCATCGCGCGCAGCAGGTCTGGCACGCGGAACTTGATCTCCACCAGGCCCTCGGGCTCGAGCACGCCGCCGCGCGCGGCGGGGTCGGCGTACATCTCGATGTGCGTGGGGTTGATCTGGGGGGGTGAGGGGTGGGGGGGGGGGGTGGGGTCGGTGGGGTTTGTGAGAATGTGTGCGTGCGCGGCGCCGGCGTTTCGAGGCAGCGCGCAGTCCGGCGGCTGCATCAACCGCCCGCGCAGCAGGAGCGGCGCGCCAGCGGGGGTTTTAAGCAGGCAGATGGGGCTGAGAAAAGCAGGTGAAGTCGCACCTGGGCATCGACCACGACCCAGGCTCCGCCGCGCAGCTCGCCGCCGCCCGGGATGTAGACAAACACGGGCTGGTGGTAGACGCGCAGCTGCTCCACAATCAGGGAGCCGGCCTGGGGGGTGGGGGTGCGGGAGGGCAAAGGGGTGAGATGAGGCGTGGGGACGGGCGCGCAGACGCGGAGGTTGGGGCGGCGGCAGCAGTCCCGAGCCAGCGGGCGGGAAACCACAGCAAGCCTGAGGTCTGCCACAGCACACAAAGCACACGCGGCCGCTCAAGCCGCCACTCGGTCACGCCACCGCCTGGGGCAAAACCCCAGCGCCCCACCCCCCCACCCGCCCCTCTCCCACCTGCAGCACGCCCTCAAACAGGTCGCGCTGCCCGCCCGCGAAGCCGCGCCAGTTTGCGAGGATGAACAGCGGCAGGCCCTCGCGGTCAAACTCCTCGATGGCCTGCGCCGTCTTGTCGGCAGAGTCGGGGAACCACACCTGCCCCGCCTGGGGGATGTCCTGCTCAGCGGACGCGGGGTCCCCGGGGTCTGCGGGCACGTGGCGCATCTGGGTGGTCGTCTCCACTGCAATCACGCCCACGGGCATGCCGCCCAGCCGCGCGCGCCCCGTCACGACGGAGCGCGCCCAGCCGGCCTGCGCCTCCACCCAGCTGCCGCGGTCGAAGAGGCCGGACTCCCAGCCGCCGGACTCGCCGGGCGCGCCGTCGCGGCCGGCGATGGCGGCGCGGGGGTCGAGCTTCTCGTGGGCCGAGGGGGCGTAGGTCACGGGGCGGTCCGCGGCGTCGGCAGAGGCCAGGCGCGGGGGCTCGGCGCCGATCTGGGGCGGCGCGAACGACAGCCAGCGCAGGATGGTCTGGGGGGGTGGGGGGAGGGATGTGGGGGGTGGGGGGTTGTGTGGGGGGGTGAGGGGGGGGGGGGGGGGGGAGAGATGAGTCAGGGGGCAAGCAGGGGCGGGAGCAGCAAAGCATGCGGGGAGCGCGCCTCCCACAGATGCGCGTCCTCCCGCAACGCTGCAAGCAAGCCGCTCCCTCCCAGCCTGCAAGCGCAGCGCAGTGCGGCACAGGCCCCTCCCTCCCCTTTCAGCCCCCCTGCCAACCCCCCCTCCAATCCCCCCCACCTTGACGCCCTCGAGGTCGTCCGACACGACGTGGTGGCTCACGCCGTTGTGCCCCATCACGCGCGGCCCGCCCAGCTGCATGTGGCTGGTGTACACCTGGCGGCCCAGCACCTTGTTCAGCGCGGCGTAGCCCGTGAGGATGACGGGCTGGTCCACGCGCTGCACGCAGCGGCGGCCCAGGCGCGCCAGGTAGGCGCCGATGCCGACGGTGCGGCCAGACACGAGGGTGATGGTGAAGCCCTCGCGCCAGGCGCGGCAGTAGGTGGAGGCGATGGCGCCAGAGCCGGAGAGGTTCTCCACGCCCAGGCCGTCCTCCGCGCCGATGATGTCACTCACCACCCAGCGCTTCTCACCCTGGGGGGGGGAGTGAGGGGGGTTTTCAGGGGGAGGGGGGGGAGGGGTTGGTTAGGGGGGCAGGGAGCAGTTTGGGGCGGTTGAGGGGTGCCAGGTTGGGGCCGGCAGAGCGGGTTGGCTGGCAGCGGCCTGCAGGCCCCGGCGAAAGCAGCGAGGCAGCGGGCCTTGGGCTCACCGCGGGCGTCACCAGCAGCTCTGCGCGCACGCTGGCGCCCATGGTGGTGTTGGTGCCGGGGAGCACGCGGTGGTAGTCCTCATCGGACAGGTAGATGTAGCTGGGGGGTTGGGGGTGGGGGGAGGAGGGTGGGGGCGGGTGAGATGGGGTGGCTGGGCGTGGCTTGGGGTTTTGAAAGGGAACTTTGGGGATCCGACCTGTGGGGGCGGGGCTCGAAGGAAAGCGCAGCGCTGCGGATCCGCAACTGGGCGCCAACCGCAATCGGCAAGCTGCGGCGCAACGCAGCCCTGCTGTGCGCACCTGAAGCCCTTGGTGGGGTCGTCGTCCTCCTGCCACGCCACGCGCAGGTTGTCGCGCACCTCGTTGGCAACACCCAGGCGCGCACCGCTGCAAGGGGGGGAGGGGGGCGTTGCGGGTTGGTTTAGGCGCCGACCCGACTGCCGCCGAACGCAATGCGGCGCGCGAGCTGCGAAGCCGCCGCACAGCCAACGCGGGGCGCCGAGGTGGCAAAGCAGCGGGGTGCTACGTGCGGCCCGCCAAACAAAACACAGCCCCCCAAACACCCCCCCACCTGTTTGCTGCCAGGTAGATGAGGGGGAGGCGCTCCTCCAGCGCCAGCTCGGTGGCAGCCCTGAAGAGGCAGTCCTCGCGGGGCCCAAAGGCGCCGGACTGGTAGGTGATGTCGTTGGCGATGGCCACCACCTGCGAGGGTGGGCGTTGAGAGGCGGGGTGGCAGGTGGGTTGGATGCTGGACGCACATTGCGCGGGTTGAGCGGGCACGTGCACGAGGGGCCGGCGCAACCATGTGCGGCACAGAACACACCGCCCCTGCGCCTGCGCGCGCGCGCGCTCTGCCAAGCTCTGCTGCGCCCCCCCCCCCCACCTGGCGGCCCTGCGGGCACTCTGGCGTCTTGAGGTTGACCAGCCACGCCACCATGCCCGTGCTGTTGAGGCCGGGCTCGCGCTCCACGCGCTCCAGCTTGAGCGCGGTGTCGCGGAAGTCCTGGGGGCGGGGTGGGGGGTGGGGGGGTTGTTTGAAAAGGCGGCCGTTTGAAAAGGCTTCTCAACAGCAAATCAAGCAAGCGTGCAGGCAGAACAAGGCGCGCTGAAACAAGCCAGGCGCAGCCCTCGAACGGAACGCGGCAGCGCCAGGCCAAGCAGCTGCCCCCCAAACCCCAACCCCAACCCCCACCCCCGCCCCGCCCGCCCCACCTGCTCCAGCCCCGCGGGCAGCTTGAGCTCCACCGCCTCCACCAGCCGCCCCGCCGGCGGCACGCTGTTGGGCTCGCCCTGGGCGGCGCGCAGCGCCCACACGTCGCGCAGCGCGTTCTCAAAGACGGTGGGGAAGTCGTAGCAGTAGGTGGTGTTGTGGCGGCGCGCGGCCAGGCGCTTGATCTGGGGTGGGGTGGGGTGGGAGTTGGCGGGGGGTTGGCAACCAGCTCAGGCGGCTGGGGCGGGAGGCGTGTGGAGGGTGCCTTTGCTGGTTCACCCAGCATCAACATAGCAGCGCGGCCAGAACGGTTAGCTCAGGCGCACGCCCCCTCACCCCCCCAAATCGCACCTGCAGCGGCTCCAGGGTGGGGTAGGGCTCCAGCACCCTGCGGCCGTGGAGGGAGCCCTCCGGCGGCGCAAAGCCCGCGGCGGCCTGCTCCGACAGCGGCAGGGCGTACTCCAGGTCGGACCCGGTGGCGGGCAGCGCCTCGCGGTACACCTCCACGTGCTCCTCACCCGCCTCGTGGCCTGGCGGACGCGGGGGGTGGGGGGTAGGGGGGGTTTTGGGATGAGGTGGAGGGTTTGTCAGAGGGTGGGTGGTCGCGTGGGCTGGCGTTTGGCTTTTTGCGAGCTGGGGGTGCTGTGTGGGCAGCAGGCAGAGGGGCAACGAAGCATGGCGGGCGGTGAAACGAGCGGGGCGCGGCGGGCCGCGGAAGAGGCACGCACCGGTGGGGCATGAGACCAGCACGCGCCAAGCGCCGCTGGTGTCTGGCACGCGGAAGCGGATCTCCCAGACCGCCACGCCTGCCAGGCGGAACGCGGTGTTGTGCTTGGCCACCAGCGCGGCGACGGCGCTGCGCAGCGCCGACGACACGCGCGCCTCCTCCTTGGCGTGGTGCAGCGGCAGCAGGGGCAGCACGCTGGGGGGGGGGGGTTCAAGGGCGGGGGCGTCAGGGCAAGGCCTAGGGCTTACAGGGGCCGCGCCGCGCGGCAGGCTGGGCGGTATCACACAGTTGGCACTTGGCAACCAGTGCCACGCCAAGCCGTCTTCCACCCCCCTTCAAACCTGAGGGGTTCAACCCCCCCCAACCCCCACCTGAAGTAGAGGTGCACCCAGTCCGCCTTGCCCGCCGCGCCGTGGTCGGGCGCGGGGCGCGTGAGCTCCTCCAGGCAGTTGGCCAGCGCCTCCTCCAGCTCGTTGACCGCGGCGGCGGCGACGGCGGAGGTGTTGCCGCTGTACTGAGCGGCCAGCAGCGCGGGGTGGCCCAGCTGGCGCACCTGGGGGGGTGGGGTTGGTGGGGGCGGCGGCAGTCGCGTCGAGTCGGGTGAGTCGGCGGGCTGCGTTTTTGAAACCACAACAGACCCCGCCTGGCATCCGCACCAGGCGAAAAGCGGCGGCGCGCCTCCAAAAACCACACAAGACCCGCCTCCCCCCCCCCCGCCGCACCTGTCCGCGCAGGAAGAGGCGCTTGAGCGCGGGCGCGCGCGCGTCCTTGTCGCTGCACGCGTACATGTGCCACTGCCTGTTGCGGCTGGGCATGTACAGCACCTGCTGGCTGGCCAGCTTGTCCAGCTCAAGCAGGCGGGCCACGGGGCCCTCGACCTGTTGGAGGGGGGGGGCAGGGAAGGGAGTCGGTTTGAAACAGGCACCTGGTGGTGAGGGTCAAAAGCCAAGACAGTGGTGCTGTTGGCGCGCCTGCAGATTGGCCACAGCCACCCCCGCAAGGCGCGCCCCACCCAGCCCCGTCAAAGCCCCAGCACCAAAGCGCCCCCCATCCCCCCACCTGGCGCAGGAAGGGGTCGTACTTGAAGCCCTTGGAGGCGTCGTCGTAGACAAACCCGCTGCGCAGGGGCATGGTGCTCATGCCGGGCGCCAGCACGGACACGCACCCCACGCCCAGCCCGCGCAGCGCGTCCTGCGCGTCCGCCACCGACGCCGCCACGCGCTGCACCGTCGCCTGGGGGCTGCCCGCGGCGCGCAAGCCCGCGGCGCTGCCGTCGGAGCCGATGAGCTCTGCAGAGGAGAAGACCTTGACGCCCGGCTCGGCGGCGCCCAGCGCGCCGCCGGCCAGCAGCTTGTCGGCGCTGGGGGAGAGCTTCAGCGCCTCGGAGCCTGGAGGTGGGGGTGTTGGGGGGTGTTGGGGGTGGGGCGCGCGGTTGGGGTCGATGAAAGGTTGAGGCGAGGGTCACGGCCTGCAGCTGCTGCAGACACAGGCGCCCCCCTGGGCGACAACTGCAGACGGGCGTGGATCACAGGTGGTGCAGCAGGCCGGAGCTGACGAGGAAGAGGCCAGCCCCCCCACGGCCCTCACCGCAGACGGCGATATGCAGCATGCCGCCCGCTGACTCGGCGCCCAGGCCCGACATGGCGGTTGCCACCGCGGGCAGCGCGTCCGCCACGTCAGCGAGGCTGGGCACCACGAGGAAGGCGCCGACCTGGTGGCGCGCGCGCGTGGTGTTGGCCAGGCGGGGGTCGTCGTAGATCCACGCGGCCACCACGCGGCCGCCGGCGGAGATGGAGACCTGGGCGGGCGGTGGGGGGGATGAGGGGCGGGTGCGGGGGGAGCAGCGGGGTCAGCGCTCGTTCGTTGGGCGGCTGCCGCCCAGCCGCCAAAGGGTGGGGGAGGCACTGTACGGCAGTGGTGCCGCCGAGTTCAATTCCGGGGCAGGGGCGGGGGACAACAGGCCAAGTCCGCAGCCGCCGGTCAGCCGCCGGTCAACCCCACCTGCGGCTCCCTGAGCAGGAAGGGGTGGTAGACGCGCTTGATGTAGGTCAGCAGCGCGCGGTACTGGAGGGCGGGGTCCTGGTGGTCGACGATCAGCGACGCCAGCGCCTCCTCGACGGCGGCGGGGGCGGCCACCAGCGTCTCAATCTTGTGCTCGACTGGGGGGGGGCGGCAGAGGCGGGGGGGAAGGGGGGGGGAGAATATGAGAGAGGGGTGGGAGGATACGTTGCGGGGGGTTGCTCTTGAGGGGGTGTTGGCAGGGGCTGTCGAAGCCAAAGGGGCCCTGCTGCCAGAGGACTTGCAGCTGGCCCGCACCCCAAAAAGCCCCAACTGCGCAGTATCGACCACCAAAAAACCCCAGGGCGCAGGGCCCGCGCCCCACCGTGCGGCGTCATCGGCCCGCCGCTGCTGCTGCGCTGCGGCGACGCGGTGTGCCCCACGCCGCCGAGGCGGTCGGCCAGGCAGTAGTTGCCGCTGCTGCCGCCGACGCTGACGCGGCCCTCCATGCTGAGGCGGCCCTCGAGGCTGGTGCCGGGCGGCAGCAGCGAGTTGAGCCCCGCGTACACGCCCTCGCGGATGGTGGCCTTGCGCGCCACGATCTTCAGGTCCTGGGACATGGCCGCCGCCACGGCAGACTTGTCCGGGCCCGCGCCGCCCGCGGAGGACGCGGCCGCGGCGCTGGCGGAGAAGGGCGTCATCATGGCCGCCGCGGCGGTGGGGGAGAGCTTGCCGTCGGCGACGCTGAACATATCCAGCCCGGACAGCGCGCGCGCCACGACGGCGCGCATGTCTGCGAGCAGCGACACCTCGAGCAGCTGCTGCGCGCGCAGCGCCACCTCGGCGGAGCTCTTGCTGCTCAGCGCGGCGAAGCGGCGCAGCAGGGAGCGGTAGGGCACGGGGCTGGGCAGCACCAGGGTGGAGAGGATGCGCTTGACCAGCTCCAGCTTCAGGGGCAGGCCCTGGTGGCTCACGACCAGGTCCAGCACGGCCTGGGGGGGGGGGTTGAGGGGGAGGGTTGAGGGGGAGGTTTGAGGGGGAGGTTTGAGGGGGAGGTTCGAGGGGGGTTGAGGGAGAGGGGCGGGTGGTTGCAAGGCGCGGGGCAGTCGGGGCTCAGTCCAGGCCCAGGGCTTGGCTGGTGAGTTGATTGGCTCAGGAACCCTTTCCCGACCCCCAACCCCCAGCTCCCAACACCCCCCCAGACCTGGTGGTTGTTTGAGTAGGCCTTGCGCAGCGCGTCGATCATCTCCTGCTCCGTCGCGCCCGCCTGCTGGAACTTCTCCTCGACGCTGGCAAACTGCTCCAGCAGGTCGCCCACCACGCCGTGGGCGTACTCCTCCTTGCCGCGGGAGTGGGCCTGGGGGGGGGGGGAGGCGGGGTTGGGGGGGGGGGGGGGCGCAGGGGGGGTGGAAGGGGGCTCAACAAGGGGCGGGGCGGGTTGAAGGGGGGTGTTATTGAAGGGGGGTGTTGGGTCTGGCAGTCCTGCCGCCCAAGCAGCGCAGGCCGAGGCAGGTGCGATGCCATCTGGGGCTTCAACACTCGAGCATTGGGGCTTCAAGAACCAAGGTTTGGTGCTGCGGCCCCTCACCTTGGCGACGCGCATGAGGGGCTCCAGGGTGGTCTGCAGCATGGCGCGCTCGGTGGGGGGGGCGGCCTGAGGGGGGGGTGGGGCGGAAGGGGGCAAGGGTTGAGATAGTGAGACGTTTTGACGGCGCAGCTGCGCAACGCCTGCAAGCGGGGCACCGCCAGGGCGCGAGGCAGGGGCGCCCGCCGCCCGCGCGGGCGCGCGCCGCCGCGGTCCGATCGCGTGTCGCTGGCCGCTCACCCCCACTGCCTCGCGCAGCACGCGCATGAGGTGGCGGCCGGGGAACTCTGCGGTGGGCTTGTCCAGCTCCAGCTCACTCGACAGCTCAAGCTGGGGGGGTGGTTGGGGCAAAGGGGGGGCCGTTGCTGCAACCGCCGCGCAGTGTTTGACTGGGCAGCGCCCGAGAATACCAACCGCAGGGCTTCCACTCCTCAACCCGAGATTCCACGATTCCACTGCCAAACCCTGAGGAGAACCAGTAGGCATTCGCTCATTCCAACCCCCCAAAACACCCCCACCCCACCCCACCCCCCCACCTCGTGCTGCGTGATGACCTCGTCCAGCTTCTCCGTGATGGCGGGCGGCAGGCGGCCCTCCACGAAGGAGTACTCCTCGCTCCACTGCAGCAGCGGCAGGGCGGGGTGGTCCAGGCACGCGACCAGCTCGTTCAGGGTCTCCTCAACGGGGTGCTCGTAGCCTGGGGGGTGGGGGGGTGGGGGGTTTGGGGGGGTTGGTGTGGGAAATAGGGGCGTGGGAGGGCAGCGGGGTGGGCCCTCTGCGCTGGTCCCAGCAATCGCAAGCCTCGCGGGAGCGAGGGCTCGGCACGCGCGTGCAACTGAGGCCGTTCGCCCCTCCCTGGAGCTGCTGCCAGAGCCGTATGACTGGTCAGATTGCCATCGCCGCCCCCTAGCCCGCCCCCCCCCCTTCCCCCCCACCGGCCATGATCATCTTAGCGGCGTGCAGGGCCTGGGTGAAGCGGTGGTCCACGCGGTCGCTGTACACCTGGGGGGGTGGGGGGCGGTTTTGTTGGGCGGTTTCAATTAGGATTCAGGGTTGGGCTTCAGGGTTCTGGGGCCGCTGGTCAGCGCTAAGCTGATGCGCAAAGGCCAGCGACAGCGGATGCGTGCGCTGTGCAGCCAAATGCGGCAGCGCGCCAGACGAGTCGCCGTGCGCATGCGCGCGCGCGCGCACCTGGGGCGGCCCCAGCTCGGGGAAGGTGCCTTCAAAGTCCACCGCGCGGGTCACGGTGTTGGGGTCGTCCTGCGGGGTGGGGGGGGAGGTAGAGGGGTGCAGCGGGTGAGCGCGCGCGGCTGTGGGATGGCCTGCTGTCTCAATATTGTCTCCGCCCCCCGCCCTGGGGGTGCCGGTGCTGCTGTGGGGTTGGGCTCCCAGGCTGCCGACGCGGCCCCAAGCACCCTACGGAACAGGCAGGCAGCCGAACCCTGCCGTTCCCGGCAGCCGCCCAAGACAGCCCGTGCCCCCAAACCCAAAACAAACCCACCAGCTCGAGCGTGGCGATGAGCTCCCCCGCCGCCAGCGGCGCGCCCTCCGCGGCGGTGAACGTGATCAGCCCCGCCGCGGGTGACAGCAGCGGCATCATCATCTTCATCACCTCAACCTCGGCGTAGGCCTGGCCCTTGGCCACGTGCTCCCCGGCCTTGACCAGCTGGCGCACCAGCTTGCCTGGGGGGGGGGGGGGTGAGGCGTCGAGGCGATGGGGCATTGGGGGGTCGCGACGGCTTGGCGCGTCGACTTGAGCTGCGGTTGGCGCGCTGCAATCGCGCCCCAAACCGCTAGCAGGGTGCGCGATGAGCCCCCGTCGTGCCAGGCGCTGTGTTTTTGGGGGGGCTGTTCCAAAAGGCTCACCCGGCGACATGGCGATGAGCTTGCTGGGGTCCTGCTCCTTCTCTATGAGGCAGCTCAGCGTGTCCATGACCAGGCGCGTGCCCAGTGCCTCCTCCTCGGTGTGCATCACGTGGCCCTCGCCATCCACCTGCACAGGGGGGGGGTTAGAGGGGGTTGGGGTTGGAGGGGTGTTGGGGTTGAAGGGTGTTGGTGTTGGACTATGCTTTGCATGGGCGGCGGGCCGCCTGGGCTTGCGCCGGCAGCGCTGCAAGCGCACAAAGCAGGCATGCAAAGGCCCCAGAGGGGCGGGCTGCTCCTCAAAATCACCGCCCCGCGCATGCCAGTGCCAGAGCAAGCCGTGCGGCGCGTGCGGGCGGTCGAAAAGGGGTTGTGTCCGCACCTGCAGCAGGTAGCCGCCGTCCCCCAGCTTGCGCGCCACCACGTCCACGGTGGTGCCCGCGCACACCACGGAGAAGTTGGTGGGACCGCTGCGGGGCGGAGGGCGGGGCAGGAGGGGAGCGGTTTTGACCTGCCGCGTGCGTGGCTGTCCTGAATTCAGCAGGCCTTCGCACTCCCCATCACCCTTCCCACCACCCTCCCCATCACCCCACCAAAACACCCCAAGAAAAACGAATACCCATGCCCCGCGCACACAGACACCCCCCCCAACCCCATGCCCCGCGCACACAGACACCCCCCCCCAAACCCCCATGCCCCGCGTACACACACAAACCCCCACAACCTCCAACCCCACCCCCCCACCCCCCCACCCACCGACGCACGACCGAGACCTGGTACTTGACCCCCTCCAGCACGAGGTCGTCGCTAAAGTGGATGAGCCCCACGTCGCGGGGGGGCAGCTGCCCCTTGGACAGGAAGCCCAGGTACTCGGCGGCCTTGGAGGCAAAGGACTCGTAGGCACGCACAACCTGTTTTTTTGGGGGGGGGGGCGGTTGGCGGCGGCGGTTTGGGGGGGGGGAGCGGTTGGCGGCGGCGGTTGGGGAGGGCGTTGGGGCGGGGATTGGCAGCTGCATGAGGCGCGGCGCAGCTGGCAGCGGCTGGCCCGGCGTCCACCAGGGTTTTCCCCAGGGCCAAGGGCCGCATCAGGGCGGCAACAGCGCGGCGCCCCGCATGGCGCGCGCACTGCTGAGCCGATGACGCAGAGGTGCCACGGGGGGCGCTCCGCCTTGACGTTGGCGGCGATGCGGCTGTCCAGCCAGCCCGTGTGGATGTGGTTCTGCGTAAAGTCCTGCGGGGGTGAAGCGGGGTGGTTTGGGCGTTGCAAGGGGGGTGGTGAGTAAGGGAACGCACGAAGTGCGAGGGAGCGCGTCGCAAGAGCGCGGCGAGCAGTCAACCACCGCATTTTGACCAGCGGCTCCCCAGAGGCTCGAAACAAAAAATGCGCAATTAGCGCCCCCGCCGGGGTTCGAACCTGTGACGTGAGCATGTCGACTGCGTAGTCGATGATCGTGTGGATCTCCCCCCTCACGCGCACGTCGCGCAGCGCCACCACCATCGCGCGTATCGCCGCCTCCCGGGTCTCCCCCTTTGCGAAGAGGTGGCCAAACTGGGAGTCGGAGAACTCATGGATGCCGCCGCCGGACTTGACGGAGAAGTAGCCCCACACCTGGGGGGGCGGGGGGTTGGGGGTTTGGGGGGTGGGGGTTTTTAGGTTTAGGTTTGGACTTGGGTAGCAGGTTTTGAGCTGTGGTTTGGTTGTGGGTGTGTTTGTGGAGTGCAGTACGGCTTCGGCCTGCCAAAAACGAGCCCCATGCACGCGCGCAGACCACGAGACCAACCCCTGCAAACGCGGCCAGCACCCCCCCCCCACCTCTGGCGTGGGCTTGAACATGAGCTCGTCGATGCGCCCCGCGGTGGGCTTGAAGCCGTTGTTGGCGTTCTCACTGGTGATGCGCACCTGGGGGGGTGGGAGGGGGGGTTGGAAGGGGGGGTGAGCGCGCTTTTTAGCAACAACCTCCCTGACTGGCCGCCACCACCACCGCACACCCCCTCCCCCCTGGCAAAACGGCCCCCAACCCCCCCATGTGCCCCCCACACCGCCCCCCTGCAACACCCCCCCCCAAAACCCACCGCCACCACGTGGGCGTCCGGCAGGCGCTGCGGCGTGGCCTCCATGTCAAACTGCTCCACGTCCATGCGCGCGTCCACGCCCACAAAGGTGGCGCGGATCTGGGGGATGCGCCAGAGGGGCACGCCCATGCCGATGAGCAGCTGCACGCTGGGGATGTTGACGTTGGTGATGCCCTCGGTCACGGGGTGCTCCACCTTTTGGGGGGGGGTGAGGGGGCGGGGCGGGGGCGGGACGCGATTCAGTCGGGCGGCTGCGGTTTGGGGGGTTGCGGCCAGGGCGGCTTGCCGGCGTGCCCGTGTGCAGGAGCGGTGGCGCGCCCTGCACGTCGCAAGTTGGGCAGGGAGCGGAGGGAACCTTACCCCTGCCTTAAACCCTAAACCAGCAGCGCGCTTTCACGAACCAGCAGTCCAATCCAACGGCCTCCCAACGTTGGACCCAAGCCCAAACCCCCCAAACCCCCCAAACCCCCAACACACGACCCCCTCCCCAACCCCCCCCCCCCCCCCCCCCCCAGCCCAAACCCCCCAAACCCCCCAAACCCCCCAAACACGACCCCCCCCCCCACCCCCCCCCCCCCCCCACCTGCAGGCGCGGGTTGAGCTCCAGGAAGTAGTACTTCTTCTCCTCGACGGCGTAGAGGTACTCCACGGTGGCGGCACCCTGGTAGCCCACGCTGCGCGCCAGCGCGCGCGCGCAGGCCTCCATGTCGCGCAGGACCTGGGGGGGGAGGGGGGGTTGGGAGGCGTTGGCCGGAGAGGGGGGCGAGCGCGCGCGCACGCTGCGCAAAACCGGCAATGGAGAGAGCAGCTCGGGAGAGGAGCCGCTGCGCAGCCCGCCCCCAAGGGGCGGGCCTCCCCACCCGCGCCGCACGCCGCCGCCTCCCCACCCCCCCCACCCCCGCCCCTCTCGCGCCCCCACCTCCTGCGGCGCGGCGATGGCCGGCCCCTCCTCGACGATCTTCTGGTGGCGGCGCTGCACGCTGCAGTCGCGCGTGAACAGCGACACCACGTTGCCGTAGCGGTCCGCCAGCAGCTGCACCTCCAGGTGGCGGCTCTGCGGCGCGAGCTTCATCGCGAAGATGGGGGAGCCGGGCACCTCCCCCTGGATCTGCTTGAACACCGCGCGCACGTCCTCGTCCGAGTTGACCTTGCGGATGCCCTTGCCGCCGCCGCCCCAGCTGGCCTTGAGCATCACGGGGTAGCTTTGGGGGGGGGGCCCAGGGGTGAGGGAGGGGGTGAGAGAGGGGTGGGCTTTGGGCTTTGGCGAGGCTTGGGGAGAGGGGCACAGGCGTCGGGCAGGCAGGGCAGCCCGTGGGGAGCGGGCAGCCCCCGGCCGGTGCGCCCCCGGCCTGCCGCGGCGCGCGGCGTGGGGTCCCCACCCGATGCGGCTGCAGCTCTCTATGGCCTCCTCCAGGTTGAACACGCAGGCCTTGTCGTACACGTCCTGGGGGATCGTGCCGCCGCACTCGGCGTAGGACACCTGGGGGGGTGGGGGATGGGGGGTGGGAGGGGTTGGGGAGGGAGGCAGCTGGAGGCAGGGCTTTGTGGTCTGTGGGTGCGCCACTTGCAGGTGCTACGAAACGCCAGAGGGGCTGGATCGAACCAACGCGAGGTGCGGTGCGGTGCACGGCGAGGCGGGTCGGTGACGCGCGCCGCCCGCCCACCGCGACGCCGCTGCCGCTCCAGGGCAGCGTGGGCACGCGCGCGGCCTGCGCCAGGATGGTGGACCCGATCTTGTCGCCCAGCGCGGCCATGGCCGCGGCGGGGGGGCCGAGGAAGCGGATGCCGCGGGCGGCCAGCGCCTCGGGCAGCTCCGGGTTCTCACTCGCGTGGCCCCTGCGGGGGGGGGATGGTGGAGGGATTCGTCAGCAAAGGCGCGCGGTCAGCGGGCCAGCTGCGCAGCTGCAGGGCTACCAACCTGCCGCCTTACCCCTACAATCCTTCGGCGCGCCTGCCATCCCGCCAAAGCAGCCCGATGCCCCCTCCCAGCAAAACACCCAGCCCCGCCCCGCTCGCCGCCGCCCACCATCCCGGCCACACGGCGTCCACGCCCGCGCGCTCCGCGACCTGCACGATGAGCTTCACGTTGGCGTAGTTGTTGTTGTTGGTGCCGCCGGGCACCTCCACAAACTGGTCCGCCAGGGTGACGTGCTCCGCGTTGATGCGGATGTCCTCGGGGGTGGCCATCGCCACCAGCGCGATGGCGCGGCTGTTGCCAAAGGTCTGGTTGGCCCAGGAGCGGATGGAGCGCATGAACTTGACGGCGGCGAGGCCGTTGTTGGCCACCAGCACGCTGGGGGGGTGGGGGGGGAGGGGGGGGGGGGAGGGGGGTAGATGCGGTAGAGGGGGGGGGGGGGGGGGGGGGGGGGGGGGGGGGGGGGGGGGGGGGGAGGGCGCGGCTCGGCTCGGCGAGGGGCGCGCGCCGGCGGCCGGCGGCTCGAGGCGCCGGCGTGCGTCATGCGCGGGCCAGCTGCGTACATGTGACGTGCCGCACCCGGCGACTCATCAAGGAGCGCCGTGTGAGGCACCCCCACGTGCGCTTAGTTACGCAGCGCGCTGCTCCCGCGCCCACCTGTTGATGGAGCGGTCGCCCTGCAGCTCATCCACCAGGTCATCCACCAGCTTAGTCAGGCTGGGCGCGCGCTTGGGCAGGCCGCGGCGCTGGGGGTTGGCGCCGGCGCTGCGGGGCGGCGGCGGTTTGGGGGGGCAGGACGACGGGGGTTGGCGGGGCTGGCAGGAAGGGCGGAAAGGGCCGGCGGCGGCGGCCGTGCGCCCCGCCCGCGTGGCGGCGGCGTTGGTGTTGTTGGCGGCAGAAACTGCGTTGGATGGTCAAACACGGTCCGCGCGGCGCGGTACGGGCGGCGGGCGGCCCTGGGGCGCGCCGCGAGGCGCACCTCTGGAGCTCGGAGAAGGACAGCGTGCGCGTGTGCAGCCCGCCGCGGCCCTCGCCGGCGGGCGGCATCGCGTCGCCGTTGGCGGCGGGGCCGTTCCCATTGTCCAGGTCGGCCGACGGCGCGCGCTTGGCCGCGGGCTCAGCCGCCGGCATGGTGCCCGCAGCTGGTCAGCGGCGCGCCCTGGGCCCTGGGTGCCACCTGCGTGCGCCGCGCGGGCGGAGGGGCACGCGGGGGAGAGGCCGGCGGCGGGGGTCAAGGCTGCGGGGGTTGGGGCAGCAGCAGCAGCGCCGGGGAGCGGTTGCAGGGCCGGCCGCGCGCCCTGGACTCGTTCGCCCGCTGATGCGCGGGCTCTACGGATCGGGAGAGCCGCAACTATGCATCCCAGCGCCGCAGGCCGGGCAGTGCGCTGCAGCCCCGCCGCTGGGCGGGTGCGGATGTGCCCCCAGGACGGCCCTGCCGCAGAGCAAGCACCGTCGCCCGCCGCGTGGCTTCCAGCGCAAACCGACCACAAAATACGTCCCATCCCACCTAGTATGCAGCAGACGGGGTCCCGCGATCGGCGCGGCGACCGGTGAAAGAGGTTGAGAAGGAGCCCGCAGCAGCACGGGCGATCGTCTGATTAACGCAACACGGGAATTAAGGCGACGGCGGACGGCGGGCGATTGGCAAAGGGGCGCGTCAGGCTGAACTCGCCCGGCACTGCCCTGCTGCTGCTGCTGCCGGCCAGGCCCTGCGGCCCTGCCGCCCCTTTTCTGCGGCTCAGTGGCCGGAGATCGCGGGTATAAATCCTATCACAGCCTTTTCGTGCGTCGGCGGTCGCGTGTATGGAGTGCGCGGGGCGGCCGCCGCACGCTTGACCGCACCCGGAGTGATGAGCCCACCGGCCGCCGCGCACGGCGCACCTCACACTTCCCACCGACGTGGGACGGCGCGCTTACGGCGTGCTTACACCACCGGGCTCGCCGTGAGGGCGGTTCGCGGGCTGGGGAAGCGTTTCGAGGCGAGCAAGCAGGCCCGCCCAAGCTCGCTGGCCGAGGCGGCGGGGGGTGGGGGGCGCTCGACCGTCACCCGCTGGCGGGCTGCTGCGGTGGAGCCGCCCGCTGATGCGCCTCTGGCGCGGGCGTAGGCATCGGGGGGGCAGGAAAGGGGGCAAATGTGAGTCTGCGGGTGCGACAGTGCCGATGCTCGTGCGTACAAACCCCATCGGCTGGGGTCAACGCACTCCCCTTTGCTTGCTTGCAAGCTCGGAAGCAAGGGTACCATGCCTGGCGGCCACAGGAGGCGCGGCCACCCTCCCAGCAGCCGCAAACCGCACTCACCGGCGAGCTGCGCCTCGAGCGCCAGGATCGCGTCGCGGCACTGCGCGAGCAGCGCATCCCGCCGCGCCACCTCGGACGCACGCGCGGCGCGCTCCCTCGAGAGCGCCGCCTCGAGCTCGCGCACCCGCGCACCCGTGACAAACCACTCCCGCTTGAGAAACTCCTCCGTGAAGCGCCGCGCCAGCTCCTGCAGCGGCAGGCCCGCCGCCTTCGGCGCCCCCCAATCAATGTTGCCCAGCTGCTTGGCGGCGGCCCCCGCCGTCGGCAGGAAGTTGCCCAGCGCCTTGTTGACCGGGTCGGAGTAGGCGTACCGCTCCTCCTCGGCGGCGGGGGCGGCGGTGTCGGCGGGAGCGGGCGCGCCCGCGCGGCCGCTGCCGCTGCCGCTGCCGCCCCCGGCGGCGCGGCAGGCGGTGCGCCGCGCGGCAAGCGGCCGGCCGATGGTTTGGCGACGGGCGCTGTTGCAGTCGCACAGCGTGGTGGGGGGATCACCAAGAAAACAGCCAACCCTGCTCGGCTCCATGAATGCTGCGTGCTGCGTCGCCGCGTGCTGCGTGCTGCGTCGCCGCGCCGCGCCTGCGCGGCGCGGCGGCGAGCAGCGCTCCGGCCTGCGCACCACGCTCCACCGCGCTCCAGCGCGCGCCGCCTCGCGTTCGGTGCAGCGTGGCCCCTCGCAGCGCCCCACAAAGCGCCGCCGCATCAAACGGCGGCGCGGGGGCTGCTGGCCGAGTCCGCGACCACCGCCCTCGCGGCCGCCTTGAGGTCTTTCAAGGAGGCGCGCGCGCCCACAGCCTCGGCAGTCTTGGGCCTGCGGCACGGGCGGCCGGGCGGGCGGGGCGGGCGGGGCGGGGTTGGATGCGGGGTGTGGGCAGGCTCAGACCTCAGCGCGCTGGGGTGTGCCTCTGATGACAGAGCAAGTGCTGCAAACGCGCTAGCGCGCAGGCATCGATGCGCGCACACGCCACAAAGACGCACGGCGCGGCACCAGCGCCCGCTGCTCACTTTGGCCGCGGGCCGAGGAACTGCTCCGTCAGCTCGTTCAGGGGGTCCCCCTCGAGCCGCTTCCCCACAAACGCGCCGCCGCCACCGCCGCCGCCGCCGCCCCCGGCTGCTGCATCTCCTGCACTGGCTCCCGCGCCGCCGCCGCCGCCGCCGCCGCCGCCGCTGCCGCCGCCGCCGCCGCCGCCCCCGGCTGCTGCATCTCCTGCACTGGCTCCCGCGCCGCCGCCGCCGCCGCCGCCGCCGCTGCTGCCGCCTCTGCCGCCGCCTGCGCTGCTGCCGCGTTTAGCGGCGGCAGCGGCTGTGCAGCCACCACCGCCGGCACCGCTGCCGGCGACAAGCCCGCCCGCCGGCGCGGCCCCGCCCGAGGCGGTGCTGCCGGCCCCTGGCAAGCCCCAGTTGCAGCTGGACAGGGAGCTGCGCCGGCCACCGCCGACGACGCTTGGGGCTCCCGCCGCCGCTGCTGAGCAGTCGTGCTCCCAGCGCGACCGCCAGCCCGCCGCGTCGCGACGGGCGGCGGCCAGCTGCTCACCTAGCCGCTCCAGCTGTCAAGCATGGGCGAGGGCAGGTGTGCGTGTGAGCGCTAGCAGGGGCATCATGCGGTATGTTGGAGCTGGCACAAGCCTACTCGAAATAAGCAGAGCAGTACGCACAGCAGCGACCAGTCACCCACTTCGATTTTGGCGTTCTCCAGCAACAACCGCACCCGCTTCCTCTCCAGATCTGCCTGCTGCGTCTGCTGGCTCAGCTTTGTCTGCAGCACCGCCACCTCGGCCGTGTGCGCCTCGGACAGCCGCCTGGCCATCAAGCTGAGCTCCTGCTCCCGCTCGCTCCGCGCCGCAGCGCGCTGCGCGTCGAGGGCCGCGGCGCGGTCCCGCTCCGCGCTGCCAAGCTGCGCGCGGCGGGCGGCCTCGTGCCGCTCCATCAGACCCTCCACGGCGCGGCCGAAGCTGGTGGCCGCCGCGGCAGCGAGCGCCTTTGCAAAGGCGTCTAGCAATGGCGGCGGCGGGGCGGGTGCGTCTTCAGTCGGCAACGACACTTTACCTGTGCCATTGCGCTGGTGGCAGGCCGGGCTCAGCCCCATCCCCTCGGCTTCCTTTACTTGCCGCATGAGTGAGCACCAGCAAACATTTGGCCGGCACCATTTTGCAGATAAAGGCGCCACCTACCACCGGTAGTGAGGGCGGACTGCGCGCCTGCCTCTGCCGCGTCGCGCATCGCGTCGGCGCACGCCTGCACCTGCGCTGATACCAGAGCCAGGTCCACCTCCTTGGCCGACCCCATTTCCTGCATGTTTGGTGTCCAACCGGCAAAGGCGAAATCAGCTGCAGACCAGTCACTGCACAACCGTGGCAGCAATCAATTCAAGCAGCAGCCCTGGCCATGGCCAGCGCCAGACGTACCGCCTGCAACCGTGCGTGGGTGCGCTCAATGCCCGCCGCGGCGCGGCGGTTCTGCCGCTGCACGGTTTGCTGCAGGTCGGCTAGCAGCGCTCGAAAGCGGGGCGCCGCGGCCGCCTCGAACCACGCCGCAGGCGGCTGCCCCGTCGACGCACTCCAGACAGCGTCCGAGGGGGTGCCAGCCGCAGCGGCGGCGACGGCAGCAGCATCAGCATAAGCAATCTGATCTGCTCCCGACGGCAGGTCGCCGGGCAGAGGGCTCGAAAGCAGCAGACCGGATGCGGCGCGGTGCTGCGGGGGCGCCGCCGCCGCCGCTGCGCTGCCGCTGCCGGCGCTGGAGAGCGTTCTGGAAGATTTGCCGCTTTCTATTCCCGTCTCCTCTCCAGCTGGAACGGCCTCCGCTTCCTCGGCGTCACGGATTGCCCCGTTTCGACCGGCTCTCTGTGCGAGAACGGCTGCCCAGCCGCTCGCGGACAGCGCATACGCCATAGCTGATTATGAAAGATCTTGGGAAAGTTCAAGCTGTGCCGCACTGCCGCGTTTTGAAGGCCCAGGCGAGCGGCGCTGGCGCTGCAGCAGCTGCTCGGCAGCTCGCTCTGACACGATACGCATCCGCCAAACCGTGCTCTGCGCCGAAGCCGCGATTCTTGCAGACCTGTGTGGCTTTCATTGTGATTACTCGCCGGCCTCGACCACCTGCAGCACCACGCGCCCGCTGGTCGCGTTGGACACCGCCTCTGCCAGCACGCCCACCGCGTCTGCGTCCACCAGGAACGTCACCCGCACGTCACCCGCCTCGGTGTAGCTCTCCTCCCCCTCCGCCGCGCCCCCCAGCCGCTGCACCGCCCCGTACACCGCGCCAACCGACGCGAACGGCGAGACGGCCGCGACGAGGGCGCGCCGCTTGACAAACACCTTGGGCGCGGCGCGCAGGCAGTCGCGGGCCGCGCCGCCGTAGGCCCGCACCAAACCGCCGGAGCCGAGCTTGATGCCCCCAAAGAACCTGATGCGTCGCCGGTTTTGGGGGGCAGCCGGGCGGGCACGGGCTGAGCGCTGGGCGCGGCTTCAAACACGGGAGCGCCGAGGGGGCAGTTTCAACCCCTCGAGGCGCGTTGCCTGGTGCACTGCACGGGGGCAGCCTTTCCTGCACGCGCGCGCGCGCGCACGCGCACGCGGCCTGTCACCTGACCACCAGCACGGCCACGCCGTCGAGCCCGTCGCCCTCGATGGCGCCCAGGATGGGGCGGCCTGCGCGTGCGGGCGCGCGCGGGCGGGCACCAGATTGCGTGCGCTGCTGCCGCAACCGCGCCATGGCGGCGGCGGGTCGCAAACGCACGCTCGGCAACGCCTGGTGCTGGGGTAAGAGAAGCCCTGCAGCCGCCGCCGCAGCCACGCCTCCTCACCTGCAGTGCCGCTTGGCTCTCCGTCGTCCGAGCAGCGGTGGGCAGGCCCCACCCGCCAGGCCCAACAGCTGTGGCTGGCGGAGGGATCGCTCGCATCAGCAATCAACCGCATCGCCTGCCGTGTGTGTGGGGGGGGGGTGCAGGTTGGCTGGCCAGCTGTTTGGGGTGGTTGTCTTGGCGGCCAGCGAAGGTGCGCACGGTGGAGCGGAGGGCGCCGGCCGCTGGAGCGCACGGCTGCAGGACAGGGGCGGGGCTAGGGGCGGGGCTAGGGGCGGGCTGGCATACGCTTGCGGCGCACCTGCTCGCCAGACTGCACCGGCCAGGCGGTGACGATGAAGCGCGACTGCGGGGGTGGGCGGACGGGACGCGACCTGGGCGTCGGACGCGCTTGCGTTGGGTATTGCTGGCCGGCGCGCGCCGACCGCTGGCTGGATTGGGGCATGCGCGGCTGCCGCGCACCTTTTTCACCTCCACCTCCAGGTGTGTTTCCTGCTCTATCGTCCAGTAGCCGCTGGCGCCGCCCGCGCCCGCTGCGGCAGCGAGTCCGCTGCCGGCCGCCGAGCCGCGCGGGCTGCCGCCACCGCCGGGCCTGCTGCTCATTCTCCTGCAATGCGCAGCTCTCAAGCAACCCGTAGCCGCTCTGCAGCGACCCGCTGTGCGTGCTGCGGCGCTCAGCATCGCTCTGAGGCTAGATCGCTGCTGTTCCGGCTCGTTAAGACGCGATTGTTCGTCTCCATTGCTTCGAGGTGTAGGCTCTTTGTTGAGGTCAGCCCCCAAGCAGCGTGCCGAGTGCCCCTGCGCCAGCCCTGCGCCCGAGCGGCCGGCGCGTTGACCAGCCCTGTGTAGCGCCTGGGCTGTGCTGCCAGCGTGGACAGCCGGTGGAACACCGGTGGACCCGTGGGTGACAGGGTCGGGTGCCTTAAATGTCCTTCAAGGGTCCCATTCGAGAGCCGTCTGATAGCTTGGCACAGAGCCAGGCATCACACCCTGCAGTCTTGGACCTCCGCCCCCTTTGCCGCCCCCTTGCCGCCTCCCCATTCGGTTGTAACAGTTTCTGGACGGGCGAGATAATCGCAAACATCGAATACAACGCCAAGTTTTTTTTTCGGGCAGGCCTGGCTTTGAGGCCAGCGCAGCCCCTGCGCTATGCGCAAGCAGCAGCGCGCGCACGGCAGCGGCACGGCGGCGCGCCTCGCCCGCTGAGTATCTTTGCTGCGGCGCTCAAAGCGAGCGGCAGCATGCGTGGGTCGTGCCGAGCTAACAGCAGGGACGGATTGGGCGGAGCGGCGCAGGCGCGGGGTGGGGGAGTCTTGGCAGGGCGCGCGGCGACTTGGCGCCGTCGCGGGGCGCGGGGGGGCGTTCAGGAATGGCCGGCTGTTTGTGGGCAGCTGCGCGCGAACGCGCGCAGCGCGGGGCTTTGTCAGGTTCAGGTTATGTTTCATGAATCGCGCGTATGCGCGTGCGAACCGGTCTTTTTCTGTCCCAACAAGTTGACTTGTCGCAAACCCATCAGTGTTGTCCTTCCGCGGCGGGGCGGGCGGCCGGGGGTCGGCGGGCGCGTCGAGGTGCCCGCCTCCCCCGGCGCCGGCCGCGTCAGCGCGCCGCCGGGGTGCCCGCAGCCGCGGCCGCGACCGCGCCAAACAGCTGCGACGCGGAGGGCAGGCGCGGCCAGCTGCCGATGTACACCTCCGCCAGCTGCTCCGGCGTGAGCAGCGCCACATGTGCCATGAGGGCCAGGGCCACCGCGTCCACCAGGTATTGGGAGTTGAGGGTGGCCAGCCGCGCGCACAGCGCGTGCTGCAGGCCAAAGCTGCCCGCGAGGTCGGGCGCGCGGCCCGCGAGCGCGCGCCGCTTGAGCGACAGCGCGCCGGAGGAGCGGCGCCACCAGTCTTGCAGGAAGAGCAGCAGCTCGATCTGGCGGGGGAAACGGGGTGGGGGAGGTGGGCGGGAATTCGGCATTGCCTGCTGGAGGTGCACAAAGCGCAGCACCGCCCAAACCCCGGGCAGGCGATCCGCCGCTCTCAGGCCCCAGGCCAAGGCAAAGGCCGCGCGCGCGCGCACCATCTCAGGCCTCAGCCCCATGCATTTGGTGACGCGCTCCCACCAGCCCGGCGGCGGCTCCGTCTCTGCGCCCGAATCCAGGTTGGACAGCAGCAGGCCCACGGCCCAGGGGCGAGACAGGAGCGCGCCGCACAGATGAGCGCCCATGCACAGCAGCAGCTGGCGAGGGGCGGGCGGCATGCGTGGGCGCGGGGAAGGGGTCAAGGTGTGCTGCGCCCCAGCGCTGATGGTGCAGGCGCGTCGGCGCCACAAAGCAGCCTGATGACCGACCAGGTGCGCACGGACGCCACGGCAAGCAGCGGCCCAGCAAGCCACCCCCAGCGCGGTGGCCGCGGCTTGCGGGGGCCCTCCGCTGCGCGCCGCACCTCTTGCAGCTGCGCCCGCGTGGCTGCGCTGTTGCGGAACTGGTGCACCACCATGGCCAGCCGCATCACGCGCTCGCGCCACCACACGATGAAGGCGCCGCGGTCGTTGGGGCACGCGGCGGCTGCGGCGATGGCGCTGCAGGCGGGGCGGGCGGGCGGTGCGCGCGAGGTCGGTGTGCTGGTGTTGGGCGGTTGGCGGTGCTGCGAACCTCGCAAGCCAGCACGCAAGGCCGAGCCAGTAGCGCGCCCCGCGCTTATGCGTGCTCGCACTGCGCAATTGGTGCACGGCCCATCGACCACCTCTTTATGAATACGGAGGCGGGCACCCCGACGGCGGTCGGAGGCGGGCGCCGAGGCGGCAGCGGCGGCGGGGGTGCGAGCGGCGGCGGCACGGCAGACGCTGCTGTGTCTGGCGACGGTGAAGTCGCTGCTGCCTCTTCCGCTGCCGTTGCTGCCGCCGCCGTCGCTGCCGTTGCTGCCGCCGCCGCCGCCGCCGCCGCCGCCGCCTGTGCCTGCTCTGCTGCGGACGGCTGGGCTGCAGCCACAACAACCGCTGGCGAGGGCTGCAGCGTTGCGGTGGAGGTGGAGGCCCCCATACAGGGGCCCGGCCCGCGGTGGTGGTCCTGCCCCTGCTGATGGTGGCCACCGCGCTGCAACGGCGCCTGCGCGGCCGGCGCCTGTTGCGAGGGCTGCAACCTGAACGTGGTCGCCGTTGACCGATCGCTCGGCCCGCTGCTGCTCAGCACGGCGGCAGAACCGAGCTCCTCGCCACAGCACATGGTGCCCAGCTGGAGCGCCTGCGTGTCGAGCGCGGCGAGCACCGGCGCGGGGCAGTCCCCCTGCTGCAGCAGCTGCTGCAGCGCGGCGCGCGCCAGCAGGATGACCTGCAGCGCTTCCACGCGCGCCTGCGGTGGGGGCGGCGGGCGCGCGATCTGGTATGAGCAAGCGGCCCCGCAAAGCGAGCCTGCCGGCGGTCTGGGCAGACCGACGGTGTGGGCAGACCGGCGGTCTGGGCAGACGGCGGCCGGCGGTGCGGCCGCAAGCCAGCGGCGACGGGCGCAGGGGGCGCGGCGCGCGCACCGTCGCGCGCCGATGGGCGGCGCCCTCCGCGGCCAGCACCACCTGCAGGGCATGCAGCTGCTGCTCAAGGCGGCCGGCGATCCGCGTCAGAAGCTCCTTCTTCTTCCTGCCGCCCTCGCCGAGCTTTTCAGGGGGCTGGAGCGGCCCCGGCAGCGGGTCGTCCATTGTTCAGATCAGCGCTCCCGGCCGCTCGGCCTGCTCGGCGCGATACCGGGCTCCATATTGCCTTGCTTCGGGGCGCGGGCTGCGCCGGGGGCACGGGGCAAACCGCCCGGAGGCCCAGGGGCCAGGGGCCTGCTCCCGCCGAGGGAGGCAGGCGTAAAAGGGCAGGGCTGATGGGCTTGAGCTTGCTGCGTACAATTCAATACCCGCTCCCCCGCGGAAGATCCAAAAGCCCCGGCGGCGCCTCCGCCCCCCCTCCGTACTGCGGCCTGACTGCGCACGGTACCCGCAGGCTGCCAAGCACGCCCGGTGAAATCCTCCCGACGGTGCGGATAGATGCGATTACAAATCGTACACTGGGGGTTGTGAAAACGGTATGGCCAAGCAGGCGATTGCGGAGACACGACGATTCATGAACACCAGGACTTTGCAGGCAGCACGCGGCGCATGCACAGCACGCGGTAGGGACATGCGCTGCGAGCACAGTTGGCAGCATGGGCACATGCAATGCGCCTTTGTGGCGCTGAACGGCGAAGGCATGCGCGGGGTGTTTGGAAAGGCAGGGTGTGGGGACCACCTCGGCGTTTGGCGGTTCTGCAAGGGGTCGCGAGAAAGGCTCGCGCTGGGAGGGTGCGAAAGTTCCTGTGGAATGGGCAAGGGATTGTGCGAGCGCCGTCCCCATCTGTCGACGAGCGGCCGCGCAAACTGAAAGGCAGGGGATCGGGTCCTTGCGCAACCGGAGGCACAAACAGAGGCGGCCAACTGGCAGGCGCACGATGCTGAAAGGGGGGCGCTGGCGCTGGCGCCCGGGCGCTGGCGCGCACGCCTAGCTGGACGCTGGGGGCTGGGAGGCCACGTACAGCCTGTGGATCGCCTCCAGCAGCCCCAGCAGCAGCGGCATGCGGGGCCTGCAAAGGGGGAGGTGGGGAGGCGGCAAGTACGTCGGAGCGCGGCTTGTGAGGCGAGGCGCCACCCCACCATCCAGGCATGGGCGGCGTGCGCCGCGTGGCAGGCGGAGGCGAGTCAGGCCATCCCACGAGGCAAGGCCCGCCCCCAACCCCCGTCTCCGCCCGCCCTCGCTCACCAGGCCTGCACGATGATCTCCGCCCCCTGGCGCGGCCTGCAGAGTGGGAGAGGGGGACGGGAGCGGCGTTTGACGAGGTGCGTGCTGCGTTGCGTGCTGCATTGCGTGCCATGCCACGCGCAAGCGAGCACCCACGCCAGGGTCCCCATGCCAAAGCCGGAGGCCCTTGAGCCCTCAGGTCCCCCGCCCCCCTCACGTCAGCAAACTGGTCATCATTATTGTGATCACCACGACTGCGGGCGTTTTTTAGCAAAGGGGCAGGGCGGGGGGGGGGGTTAAAGGTGCAGTCCAGGGGCAGAGGAAAGAACACGCAGTGACATGACACATCCAAAGCACGGCACAACGCGGCAGGCGTGCTCGGCAAGCGCCGCCAGGCGTGAAGCGCGGGAGGCCCCCTCTCACCTGTCATGACGGACATGCCCCGCTGCACGCGCTCCAGCCCCTCGACCACGCTCTCCTGCAGGGCCAGGTCCCCGGGCGCCTCGCTGCCGCGCTGCGCCAGCGCCTGCCGCTCCGCGCGCATGGCGTCCGATGTGGACTGCCAGAAAAAGTGCACGATAGACAGCGTCTCCGCCTGGGGGGGGGAGGTGGGGGCGGTGGGGAGGGAAGGGGGGTCCATGAGGGCCGGGGCGCGGCCGCAGGGTGGGAGGGGGGGGGGGTGGGGCGGGGCCGCTCGGCGGCGCGCCACGGGTTGCTGCTGCTCCGTGCGCGGGCGCGCCCGCGCGCGGCCGGCGCGCGTCTGGCGGCGCGCCTGCTCCTTGTCGAGTGCCAGGCTGGTTGCGCAGCGGTCCCACACGCTGGGGTCTGGCTCCCCCATCTCCCCCGTCTCCAGGTCTGAATTGAGCAGCCGCATCATCGCAGCGGGGTGGTACAGCAGTGTCGTCACTAGCCGCTGCGTTATGCTGCGCATGGACTGCGGGCGGGGGGGGAAGGAGGGAGGAGGGGGGGGCGAGTGAGATTCGGAGCGAGCAGGAACAGGCGCGCGGCGGTCCGGCAGGCCGGCTGGTGCCATCGCCCCCCAACGCGGCGCATGGCGGCGCCTGGAATGGGGACGGTCGGTTGCTCGGCCATCGCGGTTGTCGGGTTGTGCGCCTGGGTGGGGCGCCGCTCACCGCCTGCAACCGCTCGCTGACGGCCGCGCCGCGCGACTGCTGGTGCAGCAGCACGGCCAGGTCGCGCACGTGCGCGTGATGGTCCTCGGTGAACCGCTCAACCCCCATTGAGGCGTCGCCGCGCATCGCCAAAGCGCTGTGGGGACGGGGGGCGGCGGAGGGGTGAGGGGGCCATCAGGGCGCATTGCATGGGGGGTGGAGCGCGACCAGGGGCGGGCCCTCGGGCGCCCCGCTCAAGCAGCCCGCTCAGCAGCAACCTCAGCAGACAGCGACCCAGGGCCCTGCGCCTCACTGGCCCGCACCTCTCAATCAACTCCTGCGGGGAGAGGCCAACAGAATTGTACTGCTGCTGCTCATGGGGCTGCTCCTGGGGCGGCGGCTGCTGCTGCTGCTGCACTTGCTGCTGCTGCACTTGCTGCTGCTGCACTTGCCGCTGCTGCTGCTGCTGCTGCCGCTGCTGCTGCTGGTGCGGGTGCCCTGACCGCTGCTGCTGGCCCTGCTCCTGATCAACCTCGTCCTCCCCTTGCCGCTGCTGCGATCGCGAATCCGATTCCAGCTGCTGCTCCCCCCGCGGCGCGGGTTGGTCGCCGCCATCCGCACCGGCCATTTCCACATCACCGCTGCAGCTGCTGGAAACAGCCGCGTTGCCGCTGCCGCGCGCGTCCCCGCCGCTGCACGCCTCTGGCACCAAGAGCATCGCGCCAAGCGCGCGGCACTCGGCGTCAAAGGTCGCCAGGTCGGGCGCGGCCGCGGCGCGCGCGGCGGCGTCTCCGGGGTCGGCCGCGAGCAGCTGGTACAGCGCCTTGCTGCCGCATGACACGGCTGTCAGAAGGCCCAGGCGCCGCTGCGGGGTGGGTTTGGGGCCAGCCGCTCGTCGGGCGCGGGTCGCGTTGCCATGCGCTGGCGGCGGTGCCAGGTTGGTGCGCCGCACGCGCCCGCAACTCGCATGCAGCCTCAGCTCGCATCCTTCAAGCCTTCCGTACCCCCAGAACCAACCTTTGCCTCCGTGTTGCGCTTCGACTCGCGCTCCAGCTGCACGCGACGCTCCTGCACGTGGCGCTCGAGGCGCGCTGCGCGCGGCGCACGGCACGGGCCGGAGAGGTTCGGCACGGCTGGCATGGGCAACGCATGCGCGCCGGCCGCCGCGAGGCCGCTGCTGCTTGCTTTGCGTCAATCCCCATGGCAAGGCAGCATGCGCTCGTGCCATCACCCCACATCCCCCCCACACACCCCACCTCCCGCGCACCAATGAGATCGGGGACGTCGATGCGCTTGCGGCCCGACTTGGACACGCGCACCTTGGGGCGCGGCCGGTCGTCCGGCGGCGCCGACATGGCGCCGCCGCCGCTAGCGCGCTACGGGCCGCACGGCAGCCGTACGCTGGGGTGCGCGTCGCAGGTGCAGGCGGCGCGGCGCACACGACGGCGCCCGCAACACGGCCCAGGCGCCGGGCGGGCAGTCACCAGGAAGCCTAGCGACCGAAGATGCTATGGCCCGGCGGCCAGCGGCCAAACGGCTGCCAGCGGCGCCCGTGTAATGATCCCCCGAAGGCCGGGCGTGAGAAGCGCCCCGGGCGTCCCTGCTCCCGGGGAGGTAGGGACGTGTAAATCAAACGCTTTTACGCGAAAGTCACCGGCAAGCAGGCTAGCGCCTCCCTAAAGGGCCGCGCGCCAAGCGGCCCGATCGTCGGCAACGTGCTGGGGTTTCATTGATTCAGGACAAGCAACAATACAACGTATGCGAAGATCCGGATGGCCCGGATTGGCGGCACCGTGGTGGCCCCCACCCCATGCTGAAATTTGACGCCGCCTGCCGTCTGCTGCCTGCGGGGAATACGGTTCGTACAGCTGAGCTCCTCAAGCTTGTCAATCCTACAATCAGGCTCCTGCCCTTGCCCCCTTGCACAGCTCTGACCGCCCTGGCTCCTCCCGTCCCGTCCACGTCAAGCACGTTGGGTTCATTACTTCGCATTGCCGGCCACTACTCAGAGGGCAGTGCATTTAATCGTGGGCGGCCGGTTGTTCGCACTCCAACTCCCAGCCCGCTCATGTGGTGCCGCCACCTCGCTGGGCGGCACAGCCCCCACCTCTCCCCCTCCCCGCTGGAGCCGGCCGGCTCCAGAGCGCGAGGGCTCTTGAGCAGGCGCGGCTTCAGTCCTTCTTCTTGGCCGGGGCCCTGAACACACCCACCACCATGGCGTGGTCGCGCTCATAGGGCTCAAGAGTCACCTGTGTGTTGGGTTTGGGGGGGGGGGGAGGTGTTC
>BDRX01000119.1:0-23367 GCA_003203535.1 Raphidocelis subcapitata | reverse complement strand
GTGCCGGACGCGGCGCCCAGGTAGAGCAGCTTGGAGCCGGGCTTGATGTAGATGTTGTCGAGGCCCGCGAGGATGGCGGCGGCGAGCTTGGAGCGGAAGGGGTTCCACACGCGGTACTCCACCTTGTCGCCCTCGGCCTGCTCCACGGAGATGCGCTTCTCGCCGTACACGCTCACGCCGGGCACCAGGTTGCGCGTGGTCAGGGAGTCCTCCTTGCCGCGCGCGATGAACACGCCCTCGTGGCGGTGGCCCTCCACGACAACCTTGGCGCCGCCGCGCATGCCGCCGCGCCCGCCGCGGCCGCGGCCGCCGTCGCGGCCGCCCCTGCCGCGGCCGCCGTCGCGGCCGCCGCGGCCGCGGCCCCCGCCGCCGAAGCGGCCGCCGCCGCGGCCGCCGCCGTCGCGGCCGCCGCCGTCGCGGCCGCCGCCGAAGCGGCCGCCGCCGCGGCCGCCTCCCCTGCTGCCAACTCGCCCGCCACCGCCACCACGGCCGCCACCGCGGAACATGCTGCTGCGCCCGGAGGGTGGAGGAGGCCGGTCGCCCTCTCGCCGCCGGCCTTTCGGGCCCTGCTACGCGCCCGCCCCGCAACCGGGGTGTCGAGCGGGTGTGTCTAAAAGAGCGGGGCCCTTTCGAGCGCCGCACCGCCTGCCCCGGGACGCTGGGGCTCGGTCAGGCCCTGCCGACGGCGGAGAGATCTGAGCGCGTCGTGTGCTGCAGGCGACGGGGGCTGGCCGTCGCGTTGGTTTCTGCGAAGCGAGGGGTCGCCTTGAACGAAGGGGGGCGGCGAAGCTGCGGGGGCGCTGTCGGCGGCGGCGCCGGCCGGCGCGCACTGCAGTGCTGCCGGCGCGCCGCTCGGCGGCTGGCAATGCTGCGCCGCCCTCCGACGGCTCTCAGCTCAATTGTAGCCGGCGCCGTTACAACTCTGGCTCTGCGGTTCAGTGCAATCAACTGGGGCAGCTCAATCTAGGACTGCGGACTGTGTCTAGGCCGTACACTAGAAGTGCTGAAATGCGTTGTGGCACTCGCCCCCCCCTCCCCACCCCTGCACGCACGCACCCAATCAGAGCCACGCATTCGACCTACTGCTCCCGGCACCGCCCCTTCGCAGCGCCCGCTCCAGCTCAGCCCGGCGATTCGCGCCTCTCTCCACGCCGCCGCCTGGCCCGCCTGCCCTGCGGCCCGTCGGCGCAACCGCCCCTGCCTACTTGAGCCACTCAGCAAACAGCTCATCAAGCTCGCAAAGCGCAGGCCTGGCGCCCGCTGCACGGGGCTCCTCGGCGCCCGCTGCGCTGCCAGGCGGCTCGGCCGTCGCAGGCTGGGGGCCCGCAGCGGCAGTAGTGGGTGGGGCGGCGTGGGCACTCTCTGCCGGCGCCGCGCCGTCCGGCCCCCGTGCCAGACCGCCTGCGGGGTTGCCGTGAGGGCCTGGTCCAGCGGCGGACGGCAGGTGAGCAGCGGCGCGGCCCGGCAGCGGCGGCGCAGGGCCAGACGCGCCGCCAGCACCGGCAGCGCTGGGGGTTGCCGCGACCACAGCCGGCACAGCCGGCGCAGCCGGTACAGCCGGCACAGCCGGCAGCACGGCGGCCGGCACAGCCACCATCGCGCGCCGCGTGCGCCGGCGCTTTGGCGGCCTGAAGGTGTCGTCGTCGTCGCAGCTGCGGCAGACCCAGCCCCCCTGCCACCACCGCTTGGGCTCGCCGCAACCGTCGCACGCCATCGCGTCGGTGCCCCAGACCGGCACCTCCCGCTGGAACCAAAGCATCGCGCACGCGGTGTCCAGCGGGTGCGCCGGCGCCCGCGTGCGGCGCACCGCCGCGCGGCACGCGGCGTCGACGGCCTTCCACTGGACCGGCAGGGGGTCGAAGCGGTCAAAGGGGGCGGCCTCCAGCCCGGCCACCAGCTTTGGCAGCTGGACCGTCTCCCAAATGCCGTATGACGTCAGCAGCGTCATCTCCAGGCCCTCTGCCAGCTCGTCGGCGCTGCAGTTGTCGATTTCCCCGAGCAGCTGCGCCTGCATGGCCCTGGCCGCCGCCGACATGCGGCCGCCGCTGCCCAGCCCCGACAGGTCTGACAGGCGCCACGCCGTCTGTGGGTCGGTCACCCATGCATCGAGCAGCGCCTCTGCGGTGGTGCGGCAGTAGTTGGCGATCGGCGAGTGTGACGGCTAGCAGCAGTCTGCTGCAGGGTGCACTGCAGACCAGACCCGAGGCGTGCTGCTCGCTGCGGGGACGGGCCTGGGTCGCGGCCAGCCCCGAATTACCTAGCTCTGTTTTCGTCCAGTCCCGCTTCGGGCGCGGCGGCGAGCTGGGCGGCGAGCCCGAGTCCTCCTCAGACTCGGACGCCATGGCGGCGGCGGGCCGGCGGCGGCGAGCGGCGGCGAAGACCGGGCTCGACCGCGCAGCCCGCTCCTGTGGGCTTGCAGGAACGGCGCAGGCCTGCCTGGAGCGCGCGTCCCCGCTCCCTGGCGAGCAGGAGAGGCCCGCAATTCCACGTCCCGGGAGAATCCGACCGCGACGGCGACCGCGGACCGCTGCGGCGACGCAATTCGGTTTCTGGAATGGAGGAAAGAACCCAGGGAACGCGATTTGGGCGGCTGTGTCGCCAGCTCTGGCCGCCCGCCGAGCCGCCGCGCCGCGGCACGCCGCGCTCCTGCGCATGCTGCGCGCGCTGCGCTCCTCCCCGGTGCTCTGCACGCCCCCCCCCCCCACCGCTCCTCGTCGCCAAAGGCAGCATTGCGGGGGCAGGCGGCCGTTTACATACTGTACAGACAGCGCGCGCGCAAAACTGGGGCGCGGCGGGGCCGAGCGCTTCACAGTTGTACGGCAGTAAGCGCACATGGGCCGGGGCACTGCGCCTCCTTAAAACGTACAAGCTGCACCCGATACACGACGCATTCGGGGAACAGTAAGGGGATCACACTTGTACATTATTCATCAATGACTACAACCAGCCTACCACCCTCTTGAACCTCTTGGAACTCAGCCGCCCTCTCCTCCTGCTGCTGCTCCTGCGGCTGCTCCTGCTTCGGCTGCTGCTGATCCTGGCCCTGCTGCTGCTGCTGCTGCTGCTGCTGTTGCTGCTGCTGCTGTTGCTGCTGCTGCTGAAGTGCCTGCTGCAGCTCAGCGATGTGCGCGTCCCGCTCCTTCAGGCACTTTGAATACTTCTGCGGTCGTTCGACGCCTTGGACAGCTCCCTGGCCGCTACGAGGCGGCGCTTGGACTCGCGCTCCCTGCTCTCGCGCGCCGCGGCCAGGGACGCCTCGAGCGCCTCGGCGCGCCGCTTCAGCCCCCGGTTCTCCTCCTTTGGTGGGGGGGAGGGGCGGTGCGGGCAGCGATCGAGGCTCGATCATCGACCGCTTGCGTTCACTAATCAAGGTTCAGGGGCGTTGGTACGTTTGACCTGTGGTTTTTTCATCAAGAAGCACGGCAGCTGCCGCCCCGCTGAGCAAGCGCCCCTGCGCCGCTCGAGCAAGAAAAGGGGCGAAACGTGCGCGCACCGTTGCGGCGCACAGGTGCTCTGACAGCTGCATCCTGTCCTTGAGGCACACCTCCAGCTGCTCCTCAAGAATCAGAACGCGCGCCTGCGCCGCATGCGGCTCGGCGCCGCACGGGCCCGGCTCCTCCACGCAGGCCGCGGGGCCCAAAACTGACCCCCGCTCGCGCCCGCAGTCGGGTTGTTCGAACCAGCTGCTGCCGCCGACGTGGCCGCCGCCGCTGCATTTGCCGCTGTCGCTTTTAATGCCGCTGTCCCTTTTGATGCCGCTGTCGCTTTTGATGCCGTGGCAGCCACCTTTGCCGCCGCTGTCCTCGCCGCAACTGCGCGGCTCGGCTTTCATGCACGCGCCTTCTGCTGCGGCCGGGGCCAGCGGTGCGGCCTGCGGCCCAGCGGCTGGCGCGGGTCCCGGCACCTGCGCACCGTCCTCCCCCAACACACAGCCGCCTGTGGGGTTGCACTGCTGGGCTGCGAGGCGACGGCGGTGTGGTGCGGTGGCGCATGTGGTGCCCGGACTGCTAGAACTGCGCGCGCCGCGGCGCGGCCTGCTGCTGCGCCTGCCGCCCGCGCGCTTTGCGCCCACCCCCCGCCCCTGGTGAGTGCTGGCCCCCCTCCCGTCGTCCCCTCCCTACCTGTCTCTGTGTTTGGCCCAGCGGCGGCTGGCATTCGGGCCGGCGGTGCGGCGGCGGTGCGCCGCGCGGCGCCGCGGCGGCGCGCGGCCGAACAGATCTGCAGATGCTCGACCCTGAGCTCACAGCGGGCGCCCTTTGTGGGTTTATTACCGCAGGTCTAGTCCAAGTGCACGAGAACGGCGCGACTGGAGGAGGAAAAGGCGGGCAGGGGGCGACAGCAGCTTCGAAAACCTGGGTCCGCGCTGGGTCTCCCTATGTCGGCATTTGTTCGCAAAAGCGATTCTCCAGACTTCAGTGCCATCAACCAAACCCGAACCGGCTGCTTTTGGCGGTGCCCCCCTGGTTGACCTCCCCGCAGAAGCCGTGCACGGGCCCGATCGCGTGTGCGGACGACCAAGGACGCAGCTAAACGCAACGAAAGGCCGGTTGACGTCGAGCGGCTGCCTACGGGGGGCCTGTTGAGGCCGCAAACCCCGGGCCAAACTCAAACCGAAGGAGCTGCAGGTGAGCACGCCTAGCACCGTGGGGTTGGGTTGCGGGATCCGCGATCCATCCTTGTGCAACGGCTCAGGCGTGGGGCCCCACGGCAGCAGTGCGGTGTGCGCGCCGCAGCGCCGCGCACAGCGCTCCGCCGCTGCCCCGCTCCAGACGCGTGGGCGCGTGCTTGCCGGCGGGCCCTTACACGCGTACCGCTCTTCGCGCCCGACTGCACCGGCGCCGCAGTGTTGCAGCTCCAGAGGCGGCCGGCGGGCGGCCAGCCGTGCAGGGAGGCCCGTTAAAAAGGCGGGCGGGCGGCAGCAGCGGCTCCGGCGGAGGCCGCGGCTCCGGCGGCGCAGCAGCTGCGCCATGGCGGATGAGGAGATTGACAACCATGTGCTGCGCAAGTGCGAGGGGCCTGCATGCGGGCACTGGCGGAGGCATGCGGGCCTTGTTGCTGCAGGGGGCATGCGCGTGCACCACTCACATGCACCCCCCCCCCCCGGGCCCGCCCCTCGCCGCAGGTACACCATATGCCAGCGGCTGGGCAAGGGGGTGAGCGAGCGGGGCCCGCAGCGCTGGGGCCGCCGAGCAGGGGCCCGCCCCCCGCCCGCTGCCCGCGCAGACGCGCCGACGCGCCGGCCCCCGCCCCCCCACCCCACCCCCAGGCGTACGGCGTCGTTTGGCGCGCGATCGAGAAGAAGACGCAGCAGGTGGTGGCGCTGAAGAAGATCTTCGACGCCTTCCAGAACGCGACCGACGCGCAGGCAAGGAGCCGGGCGCTGGGGGGCGCGGGGGGCGGCTGTGCTGCAGTTGCGCGGGACGCGGCTGTGGCGCGATCGGCAGCCGCCCGCTGCGCGGGCGCGCGCGCGCGGGCTTGGCGTGCGCCACGGCTTTGCGGCTGAGCCGGACCGCCCCCTCACCTGCACCCTGCAGCGCACGTTCCGGGAGATCATGTTTCTTCAGGACCTGGACCGCCACGAAAACATCGTGCGGTGAGGCCGGGGGTGGGGTGGGGGGTGGTTGGGGTGCTGGAGGTGGGATGGGGTGGGCTCTCCGAGCACTGTCAGGCGGCGTTTGTTGAAAGGGCAGCAGCCGCGGCGTGGCGGGGAAAGGGGGCGCGAAAGCTGCTGCAGGCATGCTTTGGACCAGCGGTCGTGGCAGCGCCATGCAGCGGCAGCGGCGGCAAGAGTCACCGCCGCGCGCGCCGAGGCTGTCCCCCTCTCCCTCTCCCTCGCCCCCCTCCCTCCCTGCCCCCCCAGGCTCCAGAACGTGCTGCGTGCTGAGAACGACAAGGACATCTACCTGGTGTTTGAGTACATGGAGACGGACCTGCACGCGGTCATACGCGCAAACATACTGGAGGACGTGAGGGCCTCTGGGGGGGGGAGGGGAGGGGCGTTTGGGGGGGAGGGGGAGGGAGGGTGTTTGGTGGCGAGGCGTGTCTGGGGGGCGGTCCGCGGGGAGGGGCGGGCGCGGCGGCGGGCGCCGAAGGATTCGCGAGCGGCTGCGGGCCGTGCGGCGATGTGCGCGCCTCGTACGCTCCAGTGCACCCGCACTGAAACGGCCCCCTTGAGTCCCGACACACGCGCGCCCCCCCCCCCCCCCCCCCCCCCCCCCCCCCCCCCCAGGTCCACAAGCAGTATGTGATGTACCAGCTGTTCCGCGCCCTCAAGTACGTGCACAGCGCACAGCTGCTGCACAGGGACATCAAGGTGGGGGGGGGTGGAGGGGGTGTGTGTGCATGTGCGTGCGCGCATGTGCGTGCGCAGGGGGTGGGGGCATCGGGCCGCCCGCTGGCGTCTGGGAGTGCGCACGCTCTTGCGCGTCCCGCCCACGACCTTTCCTCCAACCCCCTCAACCCCCTCTCAACCCTCCCAAACCCCCCAGCCCCCATCCGCAGCCCAACCCCTCAACCCCCCCAAACCCCAAAACCCCCACCCCGCAGCCCTCCAACCTGCTGCTCAACAGCGAGTGCCAGGTCAAGCTGGCAGACTTTGGGCTGGCGCGCTCCATCGCGCAGCTCAACGGCGGCGACGGGCCCGCGGGCGGGGGGCGGGGCCCCGTGCTGACGGATTACGTCGCCACCCGGTGGTACCGCGCGCCGGAGATCCTGCTGGGCAGTACGCGGTACACCACGGGGGTTGACATGTGGTCCAGCGGTGCGTTTTAGGGGGGGTGGGTGGGGTGTTTTGGGGGTGGGGTGAAAGGCAGGGGTGGCTTTGGGGCTTGGGCTTGGGGTGGGGCGGGCGGAGGCCGGCGCGGCGGAGGCCCGGTCTGGGCGGCGGGCGCGCGTTTTGCAGCCGCAGCCCCTGCGGCGAAGTGCCGGCGCCGCAGGCGCGCGCGCGCGCGCCAATGAAAAGGCGCCGCCCGCAGCCCCGCGGAAAAAGGCGCCCCCTCTACCCCCGTTCCCCCCCAGGCTGCATCCTGGGCGAGATGCTCAACGGCCGCCCCGTGTTCCCCGGGTCCTCCACGATGAACCAGCTGGACAGGATCATGGAGGCAACGGGTGGGGGGGTGGGGGACTTGGGGTAGTCGGGTGGGCGGTGTGTACGTGTGAGTGATTTTGTATGCGTGCGCGCGCATGCGCCAGATCAGCTATTGTGGGGCTTGCGACCCTCAAGGCGGGTGCTGGAGTGCACCCAACCAGCCCCAACCCACCACCCTCACCCCAGCCCAACCACACCCCAGCCCAGCCACCCCACCCCAGCCCAGCCCCAACCCCCCTCCCCCCCCTCCCCCCACCCCCCCCAGGCCGCCCCAGCCAGGAGGACCTGGACGCCGTGTCCTCCCCCTTTGCGGCCACCATGATGGAGTCATGCAGCGTCACGCAGGCAAAGCGGCTGGCGGACATCTTCCCGACGGCGCCGAGGGACGCGCTGGACCTGCTGGGGAAGCTGCTGGTGGTGAGGGGGGGGTGGCTGTTTCGATGCCGGGTTGTGGGCTTGTGTTGGTGTTTGTCTTGGTGTGTGTTTGTCTTGGTGTGTGTTTGTGTTGGTGTGTTGTAGTGTGTGTTGTGTGTTTCAGTGTTTGTGTGTGCGTGCTTACATGATCTGTGTGTGTTGTGTGTTTGTGTGTGTGGGGTGGGGGGTGGGGAGAGGAGAGAGGCGGTGGTGAGGGCGGCGGCTGCATCTGCGTGGGCAGCTGCGCGCCGCAGCGGATGCGGGGAAAGGGGTAAGCAGCAGGCGGGATTGTGGGGCAAGCCACAAGTGCCACCTTGCCTCGGCCAAAGGCAAGCGCCTGACCGCTGCCGAGGCGCTGGCCCACCCCTACGTGGCCCAGTTCCACTCCCCCGACGACGAGCCCTCCTGCAGCCGCGTCATCGCCATCCCCATCAACGACAACTGCAAGTACTCCATCAGCGACTACAGGTGAGAGGGGGGTGGGGGGGGGGTGGAGGGGGGTTAGGGATTGGGGCCCTGTCGACTGCCGTTCTCGCTCGCCAGTGGCTGGGTGCAAGGTCGTCGTTTGCGGCGCGTGCCGTCCCCACGCCGCAGCAGCGGCGGCCCACTCTCGTCCCACCCGACGGCGCCGGCCCCCCCCTGTGGCCCCCAACCGCCACCCCCCACCCCCCACCCCAACCGCCCCCCAGGGACAAGCTGTATGCTGAGATCCTGAAGCGCAAGCGCGAGCTGCACGCGCGCATGAAGGCACGCGAGGCGGCAAAGGCCGCAGCCGCGGCGGGCGGCGGCCGCGCCGGCAGCTCCGGCGGCGGCGCGGCGGCGGCGGCGGCGCGGCGGGAGCGCGCCTCGAGCGGCGGCGGCGCGCGGCACAGCAGCGGCGGGGGCGGGGGCGGCAGCGGCAGCGCGTCGCGCCGCAGCACGGCGGGCGCGGCGGCCGTGCCCGCGGGCGCCGCGGCCCGGTAGCTTGCTGCTGCGCGCGCTTTCGCGCCCCGCCCCGCACGCGCGAGCGCGGGGCGCCTTCCCAGCCCGGCCGCGCTCGCGGCCCCCACCCAGACTTGCGGTGGGGCCGCGCCGCGCCGCCACCGCCGCGCGCACCCGGGCCGTTCCGCCCCCCGTGTGTCAGGGAGGCGCATTTGTTTCGTGCGCGCGCGCGCCCACGGCCGCGCATTCTGGGGCGCCCCCAACCCCCCAGCGAATTCGTCCCCCTGCTGCCCCCCGTTCCTCGTCATTTGTGGGATTGTAACCGGATGCGGATCGTCCCCTCGGGACTCAATTGGAACCGACGCAAAAAGGCATGTGCAGAGCAGTGGGGTCGCTCCCCGCTGGGGGAGCGGGGGAGGCCTTGCCTCAGGGCAGACAGCAACGCGAAAAAACGGCCTAGGCCGCGCCGCCGCCGCCCCGGCCGTTTTTGGGCACGTGCCCGTTGAGGCTCGGCCCCGACAGCGGCGGCTGCGGCGGGGGCGGGGCGTCGTGCCGCAGCGGCCCCTGCTGCTGCCCCCGCTGCTGCTGCTCCGCCGTCGCCTGCTTGGCCTGCCGCCGCTGCTGCTCGGCGGCCGCGGAGGCCGCCGCCTGCTGCTGCGGGCCGCCGGGCGGCTGCCGCCGCTGCATGGGGTCCCCCGCCGGCGGCCGCGCCTCCGCGCCGCCGCCGCCGCCCGGGCCCGCGCCGCCCCGCCGCCGCGGCGCCACCACCGCGCGCTCCGGCCCGTCGCCCTCCACCGCCGCCGCGCCCGCCGCCGCGACGCTGGCGCGCGCCACCTGCATCGCGCGCGCGTCCAGCGCGCCGCGCGCCGCGGCGCCGGCGCCGACGGCGGCGGCGACGAAGCCGGCCGCGGCCGCGCCGATGCGAGCGCGCTTGACGGCGGTGGCCGTGCCGCGCAGCACCTGCGGCAGAAGGTCGGGCGCCGAGGCGGCGCGCTCCAAGAGGAGCCCCTCCACCGTGCCTGTGTGCCGACCGTTTGCGGTTTTTTGTTCGGCCGGGGCAGGGGCGCGGCAACGAGGGCCGCCGCGCAGGGCAGGCGCAACAAATGCACATCCCGCAGTGCCCGGCGCGCGCCCGCAAGCAGGCGCTCAAAAAAGCCGGGGCGGCGTGCCCGAGTGACTCACCTCGCGCCTTGGCCTCCGTCCTCGCCACCGCCGGCACGACCGCGCCCGCGATGGCGCCCGGCGCGGCGCGCAGGCCGCTCTCCGCCGCCCCCACCATCCGCGCGGACGCGCGCAGCCCGCCTGTGAGGTCGCTGCCCAGGGCGCCCAGCTCGCTGAGGCAGTCGCTCAGCTCGAGGCCTGGGTTGCCGGGGCGGGTGGGTGGGTTGGGTGGGTTGGGTGGGTTGGGTGGGGGCGCGCGGCGCGCGCGGGTGCAGCGGTCAGGCCGGCATCGACTCGCTGCCAAAACAAAGGGACCGGGGCGCCGGCCGCCAAAGGATCAACGCCCCCCCTCCCCCCGCCGCCGCACCCGACAGCCGCATCGACGCCGCCGTGTCTGGGATCTCCGCCTCGAGCGCGCGGAGCACCGCCTCGGCGCGGTGCGCGGCGCGCGCAGCGGCGAGGAGCGCAGGGATGGCTGCGATTAGGAACGCCGCGCCGGCGCAGCAGAGGACGAACACGCCGGCCGCGTGCAGCAGCGCGGGCAGCGAGAGCGAGGCGGCCGCGGCGGCCGCGGCCGCGGGCGCGGCGGCGGGCGGGGCGGCGCGTTGCCGGCGCGCGGTGCCATGGGGCGGCTGCGGGGAGGGCGCCGCGCACGGCGGCCGGCTGCGGCTGCGGGGCGAGGGGCGGAGGGGGGGCTGCCGTGATCGAGCAGCGGCGCGCGAGGTGCGTGCACCGCCCCTGCGCTCGCGGCCCCTGCGCTCGCGTCCGCCGCTCATATGCGCCGTCCCACGCACCTGGGGGCTGCTCCCGCGATCGATCCGACTCCCAGAACGCGCTGCGGGCGCGCCCAGGTGCCGCGCGCAGCAAGGCTGGCGTTTCGGGCCCCAATCACGCCTCTGCCGAGCGCAGGACACGCCATTGGGGGCGTTGCGGTATCAGTATCACGGCGGCCTGGGCATCCACCCAGCGTTTGATTGTGCGGCGCCGCGCCGCGTTGCTGCCGCGTTGATCGGCGCGCGCCGCGGTCGTGAGGCGTCACCCCAGTGCTCGAGACTTGTTTTTCGCCGCCCCATGCGATTACAACTTAACTTGATCCGATCCGGCCGCAATGCAACGGCCGCCTGTCCTTCACGGCGCCACCGCCGGCGCGGGGAAGGGGTCGTGCGCCGCCACCTTGACCACCGCCTTGGGCATTTGGGTGGGGCAGCAAGGGGTTGCATTGGCGGGCGGCGCGATTCAGCTGCCGGCGGCCCGTCTGCCGATGCACACCGCGCCGCACGCGCCATCGGCAGCGCCGCGGCCCTCTCCCACTCACCCTCGACGCAAGTCAACCCCCCCTGGCCCGCTCCAGCGCTTCCACGCTCCCCCCTCCCCCCCCCCCTCCGCCCGCACCTTGCCCATGTTTTTGCCTGCCATCATGTCTGCAAAGGCCCTCCCAATGTTCTCCAGCCCCTCGGTAACATCCTCCACCACCTTGACCTGTTGTTGGACAGCGGAAAGCAGCCGGTTTGGAATGGATGGGAGTCGCGGGTTGGGTTGGGCGGGGTTCAGGTTTCAGCGGCCTGCGCCGCACCGGGAGCCGCCCGCCCCGTTGAACCCCGCCCGCAGCCCTTCCATCCCCCTCGTTCTGCCTGCGATGTGTCCCACAGCGGCGCTGCGTACCCGCCCGTCTGCCACCATCGCCGCCGTGTCCCGCAGGAAGTCCTCCTCCATGCCCGCTGCCAGGGTGGTGACTATGAACCCCTGCATCTTGATCCTGGGGGTGGGGTTTGGGGTTTGGGGGTTTGGGGAGGGGTTTCGAAGGGTGTCTTTGTGTCGAAGCGGGCTTTGGGGGTTTCGAACGCAAAGCGCGCGGGTGGTTGCGGGTGGTGCGGGCGCCCAACGCGGCTGCGCGGCCGGGTGCTGGACGCGCGCGCGCGGCGGCTTCGCCGCTTGCTTCGGCGGCCGAAAACGAACAGCCGGCCCCGAGCAAAGCCGTCCCCCCCCCAAAGCCCCGCGTGCGGCCCCTCACTGCTTGCCGATGACGTTGAAAAGGTTCTTCACGCCGTACCGCTTCTCGGCCGGCAGATCGTACTGCGGGCGGGCGGGCGTGCGCATGGCCGCGCGCATGCGGCGGCGGTTGCGGCGCGGCACGTGCGGAACGGCCCATGCGCGCGCTCGCTCCCTCGGTGGGGCGCACCCCACGCTGCAGTCAGCCAGCCGCCCCTGCGCAGAGTGCTGCTCTCGACCCCCGCCAGTCCCCCCCAACGCGCCCCACCCCAAACACACAAACGCACCTGGCTGATCATGCCGCACGCCACGATCCTGCAGCCCACGTTGGCGGCGTCCAGCACGGCCTCGAGGGTCTCAGCGCCCACGTTGTCTTTCGTTTGGGGAGTTTGAAGCAGGGGTGGGCTGGTTTGGAGGGCGCGCCTCCCCTTCTGAAAGTGTCAATGGGCTAAACCACCGAGCCCAACCAATGACCTCAACCAATGACCTGAACCAACGAGCCCAACCAATGGGCCCAACCGCCCAAACCGCAGCCACAGCCGCGCCCGCACCGAAGTAAACGTCGACGCCGTCTGGGCAGTGCTTTGCCAGCGCCTCGGCGGGGGGCAGCTCTTTGTGGTTGAAGGCCGCGTCAAACCCCAGCCGCAGCAGCAGCTCGACCTGGGGGTGGGGGTGGGTGGGTGGGCGGCGTGCTTGCGTTTGTTTGTTCGATCGTGTGCAGCGTGTGTGCGCTGGGGAGGGGAGGGCAGGTCCGCTTTGTTCATGTGTGTGTGTTTTGGGGGGAGAGCCTCTCCCGGAGAGGGGGTGCGCCTGGCTTTGGAATTGGGCCCCCAGCGACAGCCATACCAGAACACAGGTCCCCTTTGATGCCTCCTCAGACAGGACCCCCCTCACCTTTTCAGGAGAGCCGGCAGAGCCAACCACCCTGCAGCCGTAGGCGCGCTTCAGCAGCTGCCCCGCCACCTGCCCCACCGCGCCGGCGGCGGCGGAGACGAACGCGGTCTCGCCGCGCCGCGGCTCGGCGATGCGCTTGAGGGAGCTGTAAGCAGTCAGGCCGGGCATGCCTGCGGTTTCGGGGGCGGTTTGGTGGTTCGTGGGGGCGCCGTTTTGCTGCTCGCAGCTTGGCGCATTTGAGGGCGCGGCGGCTGGTTTGAAAGGGCGTGCGACAGCGAGCCCTCCCTGGTTGCACCCTGCCAGAGGGCAAGCCCGGCTGGGGCCTCAGAGCAGCGCAAGGGAAGCGCAACTAAACCGACAGGCACCCGCTCTCCCCTCCGACAAAAAAGAGGAAATCCCCTCGCCGGGGCTCGAACGCGCACCCAGCGTGCCGACAAAGTAGGACAGCGGCACCTTGCCCAGCAGCTCCCGCGGCACCTTGCGCGCCGCCGCCAGGCCGTCGGCGCCGAGCACGGCGTAGCTCGACCAGGGCAGCGGGCGGCCAACGATCACGTCCCCCGCGGCAAAGCCTGGGCGCGTTCGCGGCGCGCGGCAGGGGGTGGCGTTGGCGTTGGCTTTGCCCGATGCGTCGCGGTGCGTGCCGCTCCGCGCCCCTAAGACTGCCACGGCCCACGGCACGTGCGCCGGCAAGGAGCGGACCGGGGCGGGCGGCGGGCGGCACGCGAAAGCTGCAACCGCGGGGTGGCGGAGCAGCGGGGCGGAGCAGCGGGGCTGCGGGGGGGGGGGCGCGCCACGCACCCTCGGCCTTGGAGACGCGAACGAGCGCAACGCCGGAGCCGGCCAGCGGCTTGCCCGGCGTGAAGGAGGGCGCGTAGTGGGCCTTGTTCAGGCGCATCAGCGGGCGCATGTCTGCGGTTGCGTTTGTTTTGGGGCGGGATGTGATTGGTTTGAGGGGGGGGCGTTTTTGTGCTCCCGGGCGCGGGCGGGGCGGTGGGTTGCGCGACCGCGCCGGCGCAAGGATCGGGGCCTGCACGACGGCAGGCGCGCTGCGCTGCGGTCGGCCCCAAATGATTGGTGCCGGCTCGACGGCCGGCGCCCGCACCGCCAGCCGGGCCCTGCACCCACATGGGTCCACGCTCAGGTAGAGCACCTCGCACAGCGCCTCCCCCTCTGCCAGGCCGTCTGCCGCCAGCGTGGACAGCTCGACGCCAAAAGCGTCCGGCGGCACGGGGCCGTCGTCCACATAGCTGGGGGTGGAGGGGGAGGGGGTGCGGGTTTGGGTGGGGAGGTATGGTGCTGTTTTGCTGTGATGGGGGAGGTGTGGGAGCTGCTGCGCCCACGGTGCGCTGCGCCGTCGGCGGGGGCGGGCCGGGTCCCCAGCGGCGGGCGCGGGCGGCGCGCCCACCGCTTCAGGACGATGCTGGTGACGTCCAGCGCCGCCGGCAGCGGCTCCGTGTCCTTGGGCGTCGCCATGGGGCTGCGGGCTGCGGGGGGCGGGCGCCAGCGGGCGCGCGGTCACGTTTGCGCGCGGCGCCGCCGCCGGGCGGCGAGAGCGAGCGAGGAGCGCGGTCTCCGGTGATGAGTGCGGTCAGGACCGACCGTTGGATCGCGCCGCACGCGCCCCGCACGCACCCGCTGGACGCAGAGGTCTGTCAGCCGAGAACTCCCAGATCGGCGCGCACGCTGCTGCTGTTGCCGCTGCTGACAGATTAACGCGTTGGATGACACGCACTGATGAACTGACGGGCGCGAGCGGCTCTATACGCCCCCCTTCCGCGGGCGGTGACGGGTGCCAGCGGGCGCGCGCGCAACGCCGCCTCCAGCGCTGCCGGCATCTAGCCTTCGGCTTCCGGCTGCCGGCGGCCACGTGCACACGCCGCAATGGGGACGGCCCAGCGCTTGCTGCGGCCTGTTGGGCTCGTGACAGAATGATTGACCCGACTGCAGGGCCGGTTTGCGGAATTTGACTCGCAGCGCCGGCAGCGACTGGGCCCAGTCAACGCGTCGGCGGCAAGCTCCTGGCCGCCTCGTGAGCAGCATCCAGGCCCCAAGCGGTAAATGCAACTGCAGCTCACGTGCGTGTCATGTCGTGTGTGGGCGTGTGCCCTCCCTTGTCCAGAGCGAATGCGCACGCAGTCCGCCCGCCCCCAAAGCGGCCTCGCCCCAAGCTGGAGCTGTTCCTGCACCTGCGTGCCGGTATCCTGGAGGGGCAACGGTGGGCCGATTGCGGGAGCGCGATCGCGGCGCCGGCCGTGCTGCGGGCCGCGCGGCCCGCCAGCGGCCAGCACGGCGGCATGCTGGCGCGCACGCGCGCGCGCGCCCCGATCGGCCGCACCGGGCACCCCGCCGGTCTAGAGCTCCCGCCGCCCTGTTCCTAGCTATCCATCCGCCCGTTTAGCGGCCCCCGTTTCGCCCGTCTGACGCCGCCACGAACGTTTCCAGATCCGCGGCCACTCCGGAGGCCCATCGAGCGGCGAGGCGGCGCTTTCAAGAGTCTCGAGGCGTTTAGCGGCGGGTGCGTGGTCCCGCAGGGCGCGGCCAGCCCGCAGCCCGACACCGCGGGCGCCCCTCGCCGCGCGCGCCCAGCGGCCCCCTCCGCCCTCCGCTTCGGTCGCCCTCCGGCCCTCAACACGGATCACGGACTCCCGAAGGTGCCGGGGAAGGCCTACAGGTCGCTGGCCACCGCGGCGCCGCGCGCTGCGCCGCGCGCGCACACAACCTGCCGCCGCCGCCGCCACCCGCCCCACGCAGGCCGCGCTGCAGGGCCAGCGACAGTCCGCCCTCTGGGCTTTGGCCTGCAGCGCACGGTGCGTCGTCAGCGGGCCCCTCCCCAACACAGAGCAGCCGAGGTGGGCCAGCCAGAGCAGCCCCCGCGCCGCGGCCCGCGCGGTGATCGCAGCAGCAACGGCGGCCTCGTCAGCACAGGCGTAGCCGGCAGCCGCACGGCCGGGGCAGCGGCGGCGGGGCGGCGATGCCGATGGTCGGCGCGGCGCCGCGCGACCAGGCCTGGGGCGCGCCGGAGGAGCAGCCGCCGCACGCCGGCGCCGGCCCCAAGCCGCAGCCCGCCGGCGCCGAGCCCCCCGCGGGCGCCGCAGACGGGCGGCCGGCGCACGACCAGGGCGCGCGTCCCGAGGCCCCGAGGCAGCCGGCGCTGAAACAGGCGGCGCCCCTCCCGCACTCGCTGCTGCTCAACGGCCGCCTCGCGCCGCTCAACGGCCTGGGGGCGGCGCCCGACGCGGACGCGGCGCCAGCGGCAGACGCCGGCGCCGGCGGCGACCAGCAGCAGCAGCAGCAGCAGCAGCAGCAGCAGCAGCAGCAGCAGCAGCAGCAGTTGAACGGCGGCGCCGGCAACGACACGCCCGGGCAGCCCTACAGCGTCGCGCCCGCCAGGTCTGCGGCGCGCCGCTCTCTGCTGCTCCCCGCCGCCGGCGACGACGCCGGCGGTGACGCCTCGACGCCGCGCCAGCAGAGCCGTGACCAGCAGCAGCAGCAGCCGCCGGCCGCGCCGCGCCGCGCGCCGCGCCACGCCGGCCCGCTCTACGCCGGCGAGTGCGTCGGCCGCCGGCTGGCGCTGCTGCGCTGCGGCCGCGGCGCGCGCGCGGCGTGGTGGGAGCGCGCCGAGGTGGTGGGCTGGGACCCGGCGTCGCGGCGGCACCGGCTGCTCTACCTTCCGGCAGGCCCCGGGTCTGAGGAGTGGCTGCCCCTCCCCGCGGTTAAGTTCAAATGGGAGTCCCCTCCGCCGCCGGGCGCGCCCCCAAACCCCACGCACCGCGCCGAGGTGGACGGCGCCGCGGCGGTGGGGCGCGCGCTGCGCGTGTACTGGCCGGGCATGCAGCGGTGGTACACGGGGCGGGTGGAGCGGTACGACGCGGCGGGTGACGTGCACCTGGTGGCGTACCGCGACGGCGACACCCAGGCGGTGCGGCTGAGGGACGAGCCGGTGGCCTGGCTCGGCGGCGGCGGCGGCGGCGGCGGCGCGGGCAGCGGCGCGGACGGCGGCGGCGAGGCCGCCGCGGCGGTGCTGGGCAGCGCGTTCCCCGCGACGCCGCCCGGTGTGGCCGCGCGGTCGGGTGGCGGCGGCGGCGGCGCGGCGGAGGGCAAGCGCGCGGCAGAGGACGGCGGCGGCGGCGGCCCGCCGGCCAAGCGGGCACGCAGCTTGTGCGCGCTCAACGGCGGGAGCGGCGCGGCGCTGCCCTCGGCGTCGGCGGACAGCGGCGACTGCCTCGGCGGCGCCGGGCCCGACGCGGCGGCCAAGGCGTCGCTCGTGGGCTGCCGCGTGGGCGTGCTTTGGCGGTCCAACAATGCGTCCTACCGGGTGCGCTCCCTGCTCCCGCTCCGGCTCCCGCCTCCCCCTGCTGCGCGCGCCTTGGCTGCTCCCGCCCCGCCCTGTTCCTCTGCGCACCCCGCCACTCCTCCTCATCGCCCAAAACGCACTCACCCCCTCACCCCCTAAACAAAAAACCCCAAACGCGCACGCAGGCCGTCCTCTCCGGCTTTTGCGCCTCCACGGCCAGGTTCACCGTCACCTATGACAACGGCCAGACGGAGCAGCTGCTGCTGCAGGAGGAGCGCCTGCGGTGGCACGCCCCGCGCGCCGCCAGCGCGGGCTGCTCGCCCGCGCGCCAGGCGGCCATGGCGGCTCTGCGGGCCGAGGGCGTGCTGGCCTCGCCGGCGGCGGCGCCGCCGGCGCCGGCGCACGCGGCCGCGGCCGCGCCGGCGGCGGGGGCGCCCGAGGCGGCGGTGGGGTGGCGGCTGCGGCTGTGGTGCTGCGCGGACGGCATGTGGCACGACGCAGAGGTGCGGCGGCGGGGCGCCCGCTCGGCGGCCGGGGGGGACCGCCCCCGGCGCTGCTGCGGCTGCCTCGGGGGTTCGCCGCATGCCAGGCCCACCTCCCCCAAACCTCGGCCCCCAAACTCCCACCCCCCAAAACACTGAACACCCCCCCATCCCGCAACCCTCTGTTCCCCCTGTTCCCCCCCCCCCCGCAGGTCCTGGCCTACGACCCCTCCACCGGTGCCCACCACCTGCTGTACCTGGATGGCGAGGAGGAGTGGGCTGAGCTGGCGCGCGAGTCCGTGGACTGGACCCGCCCCCCCGCGCCCGGCGGCGCCGCCGCAGCGCCGTCCGGCCCCGGCGGCGCGCCGCGCGGGCGCGGCGCGGTGCGGTGGCGGGTGGCTGTTTACTCCCGGGAGGCGATGGCTTTCCGGGAGGGGGAGGTGGTGGGCTACGACCCGTCGACCGGCCGCCACAGGTGACAGGGCTGCGTCGGCTGCTGGGCTTCCACCGTGCGGGTTGGATGGGCGCTGTTGCCGCTCGGCGGGCCCTGCCTGCCGGCGCCTTACCGATGCCTGATTGGCATGCGGCCGCTGCATGCCATTCCCACAATAATTTCTGCCTCCGGGTCAACAAACCGCCCCGCCCCAAACCATGACTGCCTCGAAGGCTGCTGTTTGTGGAGGACGACGAGGAGAGCCTCACCCTCTCAGATCACCGCGTGATCTGGCGCGCCCCCCCGCACGCCACCGCCGCCGCCGAGGCGCTCGCCGCCGTTGCCGACGACGGCGACGGCGACTTTGAGCCGGCCTCGGTGCTGCTCGACGGCGATGACTCATGGGGGGATGGGGGGGATGCCATGGACGAGGAGGACGAGGCCAGCAGCGGGGAGGCGTCCTTGTTCGCGGGCCGCGGCGGCGGCGGCGGCGGCGCGCGGCGCAAGCACAGGGGCCAGAAGAAGCGGCGCAAGGACGGCGGCCGCAAGGGCGGCGGCGGCGGCGGCGAGCCGGGCGGCGCGCTCGCGCGGCGCGCGAGCTGCGAGGGCGCGCCGCTCGGCGCCGCCGCCGGCGCCGCCGCCGCGGCGCGGCGCTCGAGCGACGGCGGCGCGCCGCTGCCGCCGCTGGCCGGCGGGGGGAGCGGCTCCTTCGGCCGCCTCCGCATCTCCCTGCCGGGCGCGGCGGCGCCGCTCGCGCCGCTCAGGCTGCGGCGCAACAGCTTTGCCGGCGCGGGCGGCGACCTGCTCGCGCCGCCGCGCGCGCACGGCCTGCGCGCGCCCCCGGAGCTGCGCCTGCTTGTCAGCATCGTGCCCTCCACCCCCGGCGCGCCGGCGGCCGCCGCAGCGCGCGGCGCGGCCGCGGCGGCGGCCGGCGCCGCCGCGACGGCGGCGCTGCGGCCGGCGCTCGAGGCGCTGCCGCCGGGGCGCGCCGCGGGGGCGGCGCGCCTGCAGCGGGGCATCGCCTCCCTCCACCTCATAATGGCGCGCCTCACCGACACCGCGGCCGCGGGCGGCTGGCAGATGGCTCCGCTCGAGCCGCCGTTTGCGGCCGCGGCCGCCGCGGCCGCAGCAGCAGCCGCCGCCGCCGCCGCGGCGCAGAGCGACGCGGCCGGCAGCGCGGGCGGCAGGGCGCAGGCGGCCGCGTCGGGCAGCGCCGGGGCGGCGCGGCAGCAGCGGCGGGGCTCGCTCACGGGCAGCGGCTCAAAGGGCGGCGCCGGCGGCGGCGGCGCGGCGCTGGCCTCCCGGGAGGCTTCTGACGCGGCGCAGTCTCTGCCGCTGCTCCCGCTGACTGCACTCGACCTTTGCCAGCCAGCGGGCAACGCCGCGGCGCAGTCCCTTCCCGCCGCGCCCCCAAACCCGACGCCCATGCACTGCGCGCCGGGCGGCGCCGCCAGCAGCGGCAGCGCGGGCAGCCAGCCCTTCCCAATGCCCAGCGGCCGCCCCATCTCTGTGGCCAAGGCGTGCGCCGTGCGGTCGCGCCCCTGCGGGCTCAAACCCGGCGTGCTCGCCCACATGCGCATCAGCGTGCCGGCCGGCGGGGGCGGCCTCGCGGCGCCCAAGCCGGGCGCTGGCCCGGCCCCGGCCCCGGCCCCGGCCGCAGCAGCACCAGCACCAGCAGCAGCCGCCGCCGCCGCCGCCGCGGCAGCGCCTGCGGAACCTGATCAGCAGCCAGCCGTGGCCGCCGCCGCCCCCGCGCCGTTCCCGCTGCAGCCGGTCCCGCCCGGCGCCGTGCCGCTGGGGGCGGTCCCGCTCCCCCCAGGCGCGGTGCCGCTGCTGGCGCCGGGCGCGGCGCCCGTGAGCCTGGCCGGCATGCAGCAGGCGCTGCAGCACCTGGGCCTGCTGCCGCTCGCCCTCACGCCGCTCACGCCGCCGCCGCTGCCGGGCCTGACGGCGGCCGCGCTGCCCGCCCCGGCGGCTGCGCCGGGGCCGGGCCTGCCGCTGGTCAACGGGGCCTGCTTGGTGCAGCGGCTGGCGCAGATCCGCGCGGCCACCAACCCAACGGCCGAGCGCGAGGCCGCGGCGGCCGCCGCGGCCGCGTCGTCCGCGCTGCCGCCGGCGCCGCGGCTCTCGGTGGCGCCGCTTTCCATCGCGCCGCTGCAGCTGCCGTCGCTCGGCGGCGCCGGCGGCGCCGGCAGCGGGGGCGGCGGCGGCGGGCCGCAGCCTCTCGCGGCGCCCGCGGCGGGGGCTACACCGCCAAAGATAAACACAGCGCTGCTCCACCAGCAGCTCGCGGCGGCCGCCGCGGCTGCCGCCGCGGCAGACGCCGCCGCGCAGCACGGCGCACCGTGAGGGCGCCCGCTGGCGCGCGGCGGTGCTTCCCCCCGAGCCCGCGTTGTTTGCACGGTCCGTGCTCTTTGGCGCGCGGCACCCTCCACCCCCGTTTCATAATCCCCTCTCCAAGGGGCAGTGCATTTCATCCCTCCTTGTTCCCCCACCCCGCTCCTTTCCAGCAAGCCCCCCGCGCTCGAGGCGCGCCGCTTTCCTGCATTGCGCGCTGGCCACGCCGTCGCTGCACACCCTGCACGCGTTGGGATGGGCCGGCCCCGGGTAAGAAAAAACCGCTGCTGCCCGAGAAGGCGACACCCCCCCCCCCCCCCCCCCCCCCTAACAGCTCAGCTGCGCCCGCGCCCGCTCGCTCCTCGAGTCCACCAAGCTCGCAGTAATCAGAGGGCACTGCGTGATTACTCACGCGCGCGCTTGGGCGCGCGCCCGCGCCGCCTGGGCGGCTGCACGGAGGGTGTGGGGGGGCGGTGCGGGCACCGCTTGCCCGGCGCTCTGTCTTCTCAGCGGGGGCCGATGGGTCTTGGGGACGCATCGGGGGTTGACGGGGTGGGTGTTTGCCTAACCAAAGCGGGGGCCGCAAGCTCATATGTGGAAGCAAGAGGGCGCGGGGCGGCCAGGCTCTAGAGTACACAGGTGCGCTCGCGGGGCGGGCTCCGCGTCGCGTTGCAGCGCGGCGGCGCAGGCGGGGGCAAAAGGGAGGGGCAACGAAAAACAAACGGGCGGTGCGCGCTGCACCGACGCGCAGGCAGGCCCAAAAGACGGAGCACCGCCGCGCCAGGCAAAGGCTGCGGCGCGCTGAAACCGGTGCGCAGCGGCGGCCCGCGCCGCGCCCCCCGCACGGGGGGGCCGCGGCGGGGCCGCCGCGCGGCACGTGTCTACCGCGGCGGGTGGCAGGTGGCAGCTGCAGCTGCGGCCGCAGGGCGGGCGGCGGGCCGCCGCGCCGCGCGCCCCGACGGGTTGACCGCGGCCGGCAGCTGCCGGCCGCCCTGCTGCCCCGGGGCTTGTCCCATTTCCCGCCTCCTCAGTAGCGCCCCACCAGCTTGAATTCCGAGTCCTCCATGACCCGCACCTCCCGGCACCCGGGGATGTGCTGCTGCAGCGGCCGCAGCAGCGCCGCGCCGCGCTCGCGCTGCGCGCGGCTGAGCGGCACGTAGGGCAGCCGGAACACGGGCTGCGCGAGGCCGCACATCATCAGCGCGGTGTTGAGCGCGATGGGGTTGGGCTCGCAGAACAGCCACTTGATGAGCTCGTCCAGGCTGGCCGCCAGCTCGGGGTTGGCCGGCCCGTTCATGAGCGTGTTGAAGAGGCCCGGCACGAGGTTGGAGGTGACCGAGATGACGCCCGCCGCGCCGGCCCCGTGCCGCGCGTCGTGCGCCTCGTCGTCGTTGCCGCTCCAGCAGTTGACGCCGCGCGAGGTGTAGGCCGCGATGCGCTTGTTGCCGGTGCACTCCTTCATGCCCAGGAAGTTGGGGTGGGCCGCCAGGTCTGCCACGACGTCGTCAGGGATGTCCTGCCCGGTGCGGCCGGGCACGTTGTACACGATGGCCGGCCCCTCCGCCAGCGCGGCCGCAAAGTGCGCGCGCAGGCCCGCGTGGCTGGTCTTGCCGTAGTAAGGGTTGATCTGCAGCGCCGCGTGCATGCCGATGGCGAAGCCCTGCTCCGTCGCGTGCAGCGCCTCGCTGGTGCTGTTGCTGCCGGTGTTGCCGATGACCAGCAGCCGGTCGCCGAACGAGTGGATGGTGTGCGCAATGAGCATGATGTGCTCGTCCCAGGACATGAGGTGCCCCTCGCCCGTGGTGCCGCCCACGATCACGCCCCCGACGCCGTTGCTGATCTGGGCCTCCAACAGCGCGTCGTAGGCCACCAGGTCGAACTTGCCGTTCGGCAGGTAGGGCGTCTTGACGGCCGTGATGAGCGCCGTCTTGCGCAGCGAGGAGGCGTCCTTGGACGTCTGCGCGGGCGTCGCGCTCGAAAGCAGCGCGCGCACCGCCAGCCCGGGGGCGCGCCGGGAGGAGGGCCGGGACGCCCGGACGGGCGCGCCCGTCGTCGCGCGCAGCTGCATGGTTGCGGGCCGGGCCGGGAGGGCCGCTGCTGGCTGCTGCTGCTGTCTTGCTGCCTTGCTCTCAGCTCAGGGGCGCAAAGCCGGCGGCTGGGCCGCGGAAAGGAACGCCGGTGATGAGACAGGCGTTGTAAGGCGCGTCGCGGGCGGGCTTGAGGTCGCCGCAGGGGGAGAAGAGGGGCGGGTGCGGTCGAGTGCCACGCCCGGGTGCGACGTTGATGGTTGGCCGGGCCCCATCAACCGGGCGAGGGGTTTGACGTTTATCCGCGCTCAATATACGGCCGATCCCCGCCCGCCCGACCGGTCTCGGCCGCGCCAACAGATCGCGATCGCAAACCCGCGCCCCTGCCGGCCAATGAGGCAGCCCTGAACATGTCCAAGAGCAAAAGCAAGAAGAAGCGCGGCAGCGGCGTGGCGACGGGGGCGGCGGGCGGCTGCGCGCCGACCGTGACCGCCGCCGAAGCGGCGCCCTCCGCCCACCCGCCAACCAACGGCGTCGCAGCCCCCCCACGACGTGATGGCGGCGCCGCCGCAAAGGCCGCCGTGGCCCCTGCCAAGCCCGGCGCCAACGGCGTCGCGGCGGGCGGCGGCGCCAGGGCCGGCGCCAAGGTCGCGGCCGCGGCGGGCGCTGCCAAGGCCGGCGCAGACGCCGGCAAGCCCGCCGCCGCCGCCCCGCGCGCGCGGCCCGGCCGGGGCGCACGCATGCTGCGCCGCCTGCTGATCGCCGCGCTGCTGGTCGCGGCGGGCGCGTGGCTGGCGCAGTGGAGGGAGCGGCAGGAGGTGCGCCCGGGGGCCGGGAGACGAGCGCGGGAGGCCCAACCGCAGGGGCCCCAAAACGGCCGCGTCGGCGGCACGCCTGCCTGCCTGCCTGCCCGAAGCAGCCCGACCGCAGCCGAATCCCCCTCGCCACCGCCGCCGAACAAACTCCCCGCCGCCCCCGCCGCCGCCGCCCCCGAACCGAACCCAAAGGTGGACCCCGTAGCCGCGGCCATGGACCACCTCAACGACACGCTGAGGGCAAAGCTGGTGGGGGGGGGTGAGGGTGGGGGTTGGGGGCTGCTCGGCAGGCGCTTTTGCCCCGCGCAGCTTTCCCCCGACCCCAAACCTGCGGCCCCCCAATCAGGGTCCGACCCCACTCCCACTGCCGCCGCCGCCGCCGCCGCCGCCGCCGCTGCCTGCACGCGCTCCACCCCCCCCCCCCCCCCCCCCCCCCCCCCCCCCCCCCCCCCCCCCACCCCCCCCCCCCCCCCCCCCCCCCCCCCCCCCCCCCCCCCCCCCCCCCCCCCCCCC
>BDRX01000118.1:88148-138783 GCA_003203535.1 Raphidocelis subcapitata | reverse complement strand
GGGGAGGGGGGGGGGGGGGGGGGGCGTGTTGATGTGTGTGGGTGGGCGTGTTGAGGTGCTGTGTGTGGTGCCGTCCGCACGTGCCAGCGACAGCGTTTGCGCGCATGCATGCTTGCACACATAATCTACCTGCAGCCCCATTCAAACGCACACGCACGCGCCCCAAACCAACGGAACCCCGCAGGTCTGCAACCACCAGTTCCACGGCGAGTGCCTCAAGGCCTGGGGGGACACCTCCTGCCCCGTCTGCCGCTACTGCACCTTCGGCGGCGGCGCCTCCGGCGCGACCACGCGCTGCGCCACCTGCGGCACGGGCGCCAACCTCTGGATCTGCCTCATCTGCGGCCACGTGGGGTGCGGGCGGTACCGCAGCGGGCACGCGAGCGAGCACTGGAAGGCGAGCAGCCACTGCTACGCCCTGGAGCTCGAGACGCAGCGCGTTTGGGACTATGCGGGTGGGTGGGGTGGGTGGGGGGGGGGGGGGGGCCGTGGGTTGAGGGCCGTGCGGGTGCGTGGGTAGTGAGGGGTGGCGTGGGTTGCTGTGCGGGTGCGTGGCTTGTGAGGGTGCGCGGGGTGGTGTGGACCGAGGGGGTTGGGTTGGGGCGTGGGGGTGCGTGCGGACGGGGGTGGTGTGCGCATGGGCAGGGCGCTGGTGTCCCTTTGTGGCATTGAAACTGCTCACCCAGCCAAACCCCCCCAAACCCAAACCGCGCCGCCAGGTGACGGCTACGTGCACCGCCTCATCCAATCCAAAACGGACGGCAAGCTCGTGGAGGTCCCCTCCCCCGCCCCCACCTGCGGCCACCAGCCCCGCCGCCGCGCCTCGGGCGCCTGCGGCAGCGCCGGCGCCGGCGGCGGCGGGGGCGGGGGCGGCGGCGGGGCCGGCGGCGCCGGCTACGGCGCCGCGCCGGCGGGCGGCAGCGGCGGCGGCTGCGAGGTGTGCGAGCACGACGCCGACCTCAAAGATGCCCTGGCGGCATCCAAGCTGGACGCCATCGCGTTTGAGTACAACCACCTGCTGACCAGCCAGCTGGACAGCCAGCGGCAGTATTTCGAAGGGCTGCTGGAGCGGCAGAGGGCCGAGCTCGAGGCGCGCGCCGCGGCGGCCGCGGCGGCGGCGGAGCGGGCGGCGGGCGAGGGCGCGGCGGCGGCGGGCGGGCTGCGGGAGGCGGAGCGGCGGAGGGCGGCGCTGGAGAGAAAGCTGGTGAGGGCGTGGTGGGGGCAGGGGGAGGGGGTGTGAAGGGGTGCCGCGCGCGAGGGGTGGCCTGCGGGAGGCTTTGTGAGGGTAGAATGTGGCGGCGGCACGGCGCGCCAGCCTCTGGGATAAGCCCTTTCGGGGGCGCCCCTCACCCTCCCCTACGAAACCCCTCTGCACAAACCTCTCGACGCGTTCCAACACCCAACACCACCACCACAACCAGCACCAACACCAACACTGCTGCCAACCCCACCACCACCCCCAAAAAAACCCAATGCCAGGCCGAGTCGCAGGCTGCGGCCGCCAAGCTGTCTGAGGAGCGCGAGTTCCTCCGCTCCCTCAACGAAACGCTGCTCGCCAACCAAAAGGCATACGCTGAAAAGCTAAAGGCGGTCGAGGCGGCGGCGGCGGAGAAGGACGCGGCGGTCAAGGACCTCCAGGAGCAGGTGGGGGGGCACCGGGGTTTAGGGGGCACACAGGGTTTAGGGGGCACACAGGGTTTAGGGGGCACACAGGGTTTAGGGGGCACACGGGGTTTAGGGGGCACGTGGGGTTTGGTGGGCGCGCGCACCCCCCTGAAAGCTGGGGTCCTGGTGGGCGCACGCTGGGGCCTGAAAGCTGGGGTCGCAACACCAAAAGCCCACCGCCAAGCGCCCTCTGCCCCCGCAGGTCCGTGACCTGATGGTTTACATCGAGGCCGGCCGCCACGTGCAGTCCGGCGGCGGCGGCGAGGAGCTGGCAGAGGCGACGCTGCTGCCGCTGCCGCAGCAGCAGGGCAAGGGCAAGCGGCGGCCAGGGCGCAAGTAGCGAGGCCTCAAACGCTCCGCCCCGCTTTGCCTTGATATTGTTTGCGTGCATTGGCGCAGCTTGCTACAGCCTGTGCCGCTGCAAAGGCAGCTGCCCTTCTACTCTTGCTGCTGCAAATCGCCCTGCGCGGACGCGCCTGCGCGTCGCGGCTCGTACCACGCTTCCCCCCCTGCGCCTGTGTAGGCTTTGTTTGAGAGTGCCCCCCCCCACAGGGCTTGCATGAGAGCGGCCGTGGCTTTTTTAGCAGCCGGCATTTCCAGCTTTTGCGTGCTGACAGGTTTGCGCGACACTGCCACAACCCCCGCCCCCCCTTCCTCTGCTTCCATCTGCCTCCCCCAAAATGCATACGCGGTCCAAGTCGGCGCGGGGCGGTTTTACCCCGGCGGCCCACTCCATCGGCAGCAGCCAAGTTGTAAGATACGGTAGCAAGCAAGCGCGCATGTTCCAGCGCGCAGGGAGGGATGCGCATGCGTCAGCGCGTCGCCAGCGCCCATGCGTCAGCGCGCCGGCGGCGATGGCCAAACTGCACGAAAAAAAAAGTGAAAAGCAGAGTCGGCGGTGGGGACAGGCGGCCGCGCCCGCCCCCTCACAGTTCGTAGGCGAGCAGCGCGTCGCCCGTGCCCTCCCCCCGGGGTATGGCGGCAAAATCCGCCACCAACGCATCGAACCGCCCCCGCGGCAGCGGCGGCCGCCGCAGCGCGGCCTTGGCGAACGCGGCGGCGTCGGGCTCCGCGAGCAGCCCGGCGGCCGCGCCGGGCAGTCCGGGGGACTGGAGGGCCGCGAGCAGCCAGCCAGCGGAGGGCTCCCCCAGGGAGGGGGAGGTCAGCAGGGAATAGAGAACCCCCGCCAGCGGCCGCAGCAGCTGCCGCGGCGCGGTGTCGCACGCGCCGAGCACGAGGACGCGCACGAGCGCCTCGCCGCGCGGCGCGAGCGCGCGGTGCGCCGCCGCCGCCGCCGCGGCCCGCTGCTGCGTGCCGCCGCCCTGCAGCGCGCCGTTGGCGGCGCCGCGCGCCGCCGCGGCCGCCGCGGCCGCGGCGGCGAGCGGGGAGGGCGCTGCGCCCTTGTTGGCGACGCCGAGCAGGTGCCCCAGGAAGCCCAGCGCGGCCGAGGCGGGCTCCTTCTCCCGCAGGCCGGCGGCCTGCACGGCCGCCTCGGCCAGGGCGTCCAGGCACGCGGGGTCAACCGGGGGCGGCCCTGCATCGCCGCCGTCGGCGTCGGCGTCGCTCCCACCGCCGAGGAGCAGCCGCTGAGCAAAGACGAGGTGGGCGTCCCCCGCTGCCAGCAGCCCGCGCAGCAGCTCCCCGCTCGCGGCCGCCGGCTGCCCCGCGGCGGCGCGCGCGGCGAGCGCGGCGGCCGACGCGGCGACTGCGCCCTCGAGCGCGCCGCGCTGCGCCGCGGCGGCGGCCGGGTCGCCTCTGAGCTCCCCGAACGCCTCGGCGACGGCGGCGAGGGTGTGGAGGCACGCGGGGTGGTGGTGGGCGGCGAAGATGTCCAGGACTGACCGCAGCAGCGTCGGCAGCAGCGGCTTGGCGGCGGAGCGGGCGCCCTGCAGGACGCGCTGCGGTGTTGGGGGTGGGGGTGTAGTTGGGGGGTGGGGGGTGAGCTGCGTGGGGGGTGAGGTGCGTGGGGGCGCGACGCCCTCGGGCCAGAGACACGTCGGAGTTCAGGGCCTTGAAGGGCTGCCGGCCCCGGTCTGACCCAAGCTGACGTGGTAAACGCGAGGCGCCTAGAGAGTAAAAAGCCCTGCCCTTGCTCACGTTGAACACCTCGCACACCGCGTCCACAAGCCCCGCCTCCTGCCGGCACAGCGGCGACTCGGCAACCGCCCCCAGCAGCGGCCAGCACGACTCCAAGACGGCGAGCGCCGGGTGCTGCGGCGCCCCCGGCGGTGCGCCGGGCCCGCCGGCAAAGCCCGCGGGGGGCAGCTCCAACCGCCGCACGATGGCCGCGACCAATCTGATCTCGTCCGAAAGGGTGTTGAGCAGCTGCTGGGCAGCTGCGGGCCCGCCGCGCGCCGCCGCGTCGCCGCCGTGCTGCAGCACCGACCGCGCGCGCGCGACGTGCGGCGCGGCCAGGAACGCCGCGGCGGCGGGCGCGTCGGGCGGCGGCAGCGCGGCGGCGACGCGCGCGAGCGCCTCGGCGACGGCTGTGCGGTCTTCAAACGGCGCGGCGCATGGCGCCGCGGGCTGCCCCTCCGGCGGCGGCGGCGCCACCGCCGGCGCGGCGAGCTCGAGAAGCCGCCCCAGCGCCGCGCCCGCGGCCGGCGCGCCGCCGAGGCGCGCGGCGCAGCGAGAGCACAGCGCGCGCAGCGCCGCCGCGGCGGGCGGGCGCGCGGCGGGCGCGGAGAGGCAGCGGAGCAGCAGGTCGAGCGCGCCGTCGAGCGGCGCGCCCTCCGCCGCCTCGAACCAGGGGGCGTACGCCCCCACGAGCTCCGCCGCCGTCGCCTGCGCCTGCGGCGAGGCCGCCAGCGCCGCGCCCGCGCGGCCGCCCGGACCGCAGAGCTCCGCGAACAGCGACGCGAGCAGCCCCGCCGCCGCGGCGTCGCCCGCGGCGGCCGCGCGGCGCGCGGGGCCGCCGACGGCGCGGAGCGCGAAGAGCGCCGCCTCGGCCTCGCGCCAGCAGGGCGCGGCGACGGCGGCGTCGCGGAGGCCGGACAGCAGGGGCGGGCCCACCATGTTGTATGAGATCTCCAAAAGCTCGCTGGCGGACTGCTCGCGGAAGCTGCGGGGACGGGGAGGGTGAAGCCCGACGGGCGGCGGAAGGCAGGGCGGGTGAGGCGCGGCTGCAGCCAAGGCGCTGTGCTGGTGTGAGGCCCCTGCCACGCACCATGCACACCACGCGCCCCCACGCGCTCCCATGCGCCCCTGTGCGCCCCCACACGCTCCCATGCGCCCCTGTGCGCCCCTGTGCGCCCCTGTGCGCTCCCATGCGCACCTGTGCGCCCCTATGCGCCCCATGCAAACCCTGTGCGCCCCCATGCGCCCCCCCATGCGCCCACCGCGTGAACGCCTCCTCGTCTTCCTCCACGCAGTCCGCCCAGCTCTCAAAGCCCTCTGGGAACCGCGCGTGCGCGAGCAGCAGCGGCGCGAGCGACGAGTAGAGCGGCGCACCCATTTGGGGGTGGCGCGCGGCCAGCGGCACAGTGTTGACCATCAAAAAGTATTCCACGGCCGCCTGGGCCACCTGAGGGCGGGCAGCGATTCGACGGTCGGACACAAGAGATGAAACGGTTGGCTTGTGTGGAGCTTTGCATGCTGCGTTGATCAGTGCGGCGCCTGCAGAAGGTTGGCAGCCCCCACCGTGCGCCCTGCACCCCCCTCCGATGGCGCGCACCTCCCGCTCCGGCCGCTGCACGCACTCGAGCATCAGCTGCGCCAGCGGCAGCGCCGCCGCGCTCGCGCCGCAGACCAGCTCCGCATCCCGCTCCGCCAGCGCGCCCGCGACCGCCGCCGCGCCGCGCGCCGCGGCGGCGCCGGCCTCGCCGGGCGCGAGCGCGGCGTCGCGCAGCGACAGCAGCGCGGCGGCGGCGGCCTCGAGCGCGGCGCGCTCCTGCGCCCCGTCGTCCCCAAAGGTCCCCGGCCCCAGCAGCTCGCACAGCACCTCCGTCGCCAGCAGCTGCACCCGGTCCGCCCCCGCCGCCATCTGCGCCGCGCCCGGCGCGAGCAGCGGCGCGAGCGCGGGGAGCAGGCCGGGGTGGGCCGCGGCGAGCTGGCCGGGCGAGGCGCGGGTGGGGCTTATGCCGTCGGCGCTCAGCCCCAGCCACGTGTGCAGGCACTGCAGCGCGGCGAGCAGCAGGCCGTAGCCGCCGCCGCCCTGCGCGGGCGCGGAGGACGCGAGCTGCTGCGCGGCGGCCGCGATCTGGCCCCAGGCGGGCTCGGTCGCCGCCACGAGGTCGCGCCGCCGCGAGCCATCCATGTTTGCAATCTCCTCGCCCAGCGCCGATAGCATCGCGAGGCCGCACTCCGCCATCTGCGGGGCAGGCGGGCGGGCGGAGGAGCGGGTGGGGCGGGCCCGCGGGTTGGGCGTGGCGCGCGCCGCGGGGCGCGGGGCGCGCGGTCGGGCCTGCGGCGGGCAGAGCCGCGCTGCTGCGATGACGGCAAGCGGCACGCGGCATTCGAGCCTGCACTCGACGCTGCTCCAACGCACCAGCTGTCCGCCCTCGCCGCCGCTGCCGCCGCCGCCGCCGGGGAGGGCGGCGACCATGCTCATGCACTGCCCGCAAAACTCGCGGCACGCCGTGGGGCCCGACAGCGACGCGACGGCGGCGAGCAGCAGGCCGAGCCGCTGCAGCGCCAGCCGCGCCTGGGCCGTGCTCCCGAGAAAGGCGCGGAACTTGTCGCTGCGCGGCGGCGCGGCGGCGGGCCGATCGATCATGCGGGGCGCATGCGTGCGCGGGCGGCGCGCCCTGCATGCGCGGCAGCAGCAGCGGCAGCGCGCGCGCGGCGCGCAAAGCGTGCGCCGCACCTGATGATGGCCGCCATCCGCAGCTGCTGGTCCCGCGCCACCTTGTGCCACTCCTTTCGCGCCTTGGTGAGCAGCATGTTGGCGCAGAAGAAGGCCACTTCGGCGTCCAGCGCGGGATCCAGCAGCTCCAGGCACGCCTCCCACGCCTGCGGCTGCTGGCTGAAGCTGTTGAGCCACGCATTGGCCTGCTGCTGCGTCTCGCCCCCCACCCCGCCGTAGAGGGCCGAGATGGCGGACGCCAGCTGCCGCGCGTGATCAGAGACCGCCATCCCCGCGGCCTTTGGGGGCCCTGGTTCACTTTTGCAGACCCGGATGGAAGCCTCGCATGCTTGGTAACGAGACCTCGCAGCCGTGGGGTGGAGGACTGCGCGCGCGCCGCGCCGCGGCGCGCTGAATACGAGCCTGGATTGGTCAACGCCGCCCGCCACACTGCTCGACCGCTTACAGGGAGGCACGCACGCGAAGTGGAGAAGCGACTACATCATTGACCTTTTGCAAACCATCTACCACGGCTTCAGCCCCGTCTGGAAGCTGGGGATGCGCATCTCGCTGCCGCCGCTGCCCTTTGTCACGCTGGGCGGCGCGCGGATGGAAGCCGGCAGCTGCGGCTCCTTGCCGCCGCAGGCCGCCCCGGCGCCCCCGGCCGCGCCACCCCCCGAGCCGGCACCGTCGCCAGAGGTGCGCAGCAGGAAGCTCGCCCGCGCCGCCTGGAGCGCGCCAAACATGGGCGACGACGGCTCGCTGACCGCGCCCGCGCCGCCTGCTGGGCCCGCCGCCGAGGCCGCCGCCCCCGCCAGGACGGGCCCGCCGAAGAAGCCCGACGCGCCGCCGCCCGCTGGCACCACCCACACGGCCTCGACGGGCTCGCTGTGCGCGCGCGACAGCAGCCCGCCCAGCCGGCCCAGCGCGCCCGCGAGCCCGCCGAGCGCGCCGCCGGCGCCCGCGCTGCCCGTCGCGCTGCCTGCGCCGCCGCTGGGCGCGGTGCTGAGCATTTGGGGCGTGCGGCCGAGCAGCGCGGTGCAGATGTCCGAGTCAAAGGTGGCGGCCGCATCCTCCAGGTCGTCTCCAAACACGAAGAAGCCGCGGTCCATGCTGTTGGGTTTGGTCATCGAGGGGGGGCGGGGTGACGGACGCGTGTTGGTCAGGCGTTGGGGTGTGCACTGGCAGCATGCGCCGCTTCCCGGCAGCTTGGCAGCTTGGGCGGTCGACACGCACGGCACCGCCTGCCCGCTGGTGGCTCGGGGCGCGCCCACTCACAGGATGAAGGCCTTGTGCTCGGGGTATTTGAAGTGCCTGAAGAAAACCTGCAGCTGCGTCGTGAGCTCCTCCGCGTGCGGCCCCTCCATCGACGGCGACACCGGCAGGCCCGCGGCCTCGCAGCGGTCGAGCGCGGCGTCGTCGGCGCGCAGCGCGCCAAACACCAGCGCGCCCGGGGGGCGGGCCCAGCGGTAGGCCGAAACCGCCTGCGGCGACAGCAGCTGCGCGATGACGAGGGACTCTGGGGGCAGGTGCGGCGCGCCGGCGGCGAGCTCGGCCTGCGGGCCGGCAGAGGGGCGGGGCGCGGGTAAGGTTGGAGGCGTCGGGCGTGAGCAGAGCCTGGCATGGCGGCATGCATGGCGCATGCGGGCAAGCAGGAGCGCTGCCGCCCCGTGTGCACCTCCATGCATGCCATGCGGGAGGTGGCGCGCCCATGCACTGCGCATGCCGCACACACCTGCGTCGCGGGCATGAGCGGCTTGCTGGCGCCGCCGTCATCCTCCTGCGCCCCGGCGAACAGCACGTGCGCCGGCGGCTGCGCCGCTGCGTCGGGGACGCGGCCCTCTGAATACAGGGCCGCGGCGTAGACGGGCTGCGCCATCGCCACGCCGCCCAGGATCTGTTCGTGAAAGGGTGGCGCATGTTGACTGCTGCTGCGCGTGCGCGCCGCCACGCCGCCGCTCCCGGGGCAGCCACAGGGTTTTTCCGGTGGACGCTCCAACGCGATCGTGCTCGGCCAAGATCCCCGCGCCCTCTAGCAGGGGCGAGGTGAAAGCGATCCGCGGTCAAAGCGTCCGTGCGCGCCTTCCCCGGCCCGCTCGCCTTGCCATCCTGCTCCGTAACCACGCCAAGCTCCCTCATCACGCGGCCTATGCAGCAGAGCTGGCTGTGCAGCAGCGGCGGCGGCGGCGCGTCGTCGCCGCCCGCCGCAGTGCTTGTGCGCCGCGACCCGCTCATGGTGGCCGGTGTACGGCCTCGTGGCAAGCCAGAAGCCGTTGCGGAGTTCAGGGACGGGGCTCTGGCGAGGGCATAGTTCGCGGGGCTTTTGGGGCCGGCTGCGCGCCGCTGGCAGCAGACCTGGAAGCTTCCTGCTGGTGGTCAAGCTGCGTGTTGACCGCTCCCCGCCGCGTACCGTACGCTCCCTGACTGGCTCAAGCGCCCGCCCTGGGCAGCAAGCCTGTACCAACCATGCAATTCCTGGGCCGGCGCGGGCTGAGAGACCTGCGCGCTGCGTCAGCCAGCGCCACCCACCGCCCGCGACACTGCACACCCGCGCGTCGGCACCCGCGCTCAGCGCGCCGTCCGCGAGTGCGGATCCCGGCATTACCGCACGACCGCGTGTTTCCGCTTTCCTTCACCGCGGCGCGTGCGGCGCGCGCATCTGCCTCGATCTCTCCCGCGACAGCAGCCAGGCGCCGGGAGCTATGGTGCTGTCGGCGAGGCCGCAGGAGATCCGCACAAGCAGTGGACCGCGCTCGCATGCGGCGCCGCGGCCGGCGGCGGTGCAGTGCCCGCGCCGCGCGCTGCTGCGGCGAGCCGCGGTTCAGCGGGCCGGCGCGCCGGCGGCGGCGCAGCAGCAGCCACTACCGCAGCCGCCACCGCAGCACCGCGAATGGGCGGTCATAGAAAGCCCGGCGTCGAGCCAAGACGGCGAGGCCGGCGGCAGCGGCAGCGGCGTGACGACAGCGGCGGAGGGCTTCCACCCCTGGCGGTGGGGCTCGCGCGTCCACTACTACACTGCGGGAGAGTCCGGCCCCGCCCTGCTGCTCGTACACGGGTGCGCGCCTGCGGCAGCGCACGGCGCGGGCGGCGCGCAGGGCACAAACCGCACTCCCAACGGGCGCCCGCAGCCCTGCCGGCGATGGCGCGGCGCGGCCGCCTCCCAAGCCTCGTCTGAAACCCCACTGGTAGCACGCACGCACACCCGCCCACCCTGCCCCTCCCCGCAGCTTTGGCGTGGGCGGCCACCACTTTGAGCGAAACTTCGCAGACCTAAGCCGCCGCTTCAGGGTGTTTGCGGTGGACCTGCTGGGGCAGGGCGCCAGCTGGCCGGCGGCGGACGAGGCGGGGGCGGTGGAGCCGGACCCCGAGCTGGGCGCGCTCAAGTACAGGTGCGTGCGCGTTTGGGAGGGGTGGGGGCCGCGAGGGGCCAGGCTGCTGCGCCAGCATGCGCAGCGCGCGCGAGCGGAGCGGACAGCCGCGTGCGGGGCAGCACGCGCCGGCCGCGCACTCTTAGCCCCGCAGGCCCCGGCGCCGCCGCCCCCGCCGACCCCTCCTCCCCCTTCCCCCACTCCCCCCGCCCCGCGCGCAGCGCCGAGACGTGGACGCTGCAGCTGGTCGAGTTCGTGCGGGACGTGGTCGGCGGGGGGCCGGTCTACATGGCGGGCAACAGCCTGGGCGGCTACCTCGCGGTCAACCTCGCGGCGGGGCACCCCGGGCTGGTCAAAGGGCTCGTCCTGCTCAACGCCAGTGAGGCTCTGCGCGCGCGGGGCTTTCCGTGGTTGCGGCTTTGTGTGCGCACTTTTCGGGCCCGGTTTTCCGAGCGAGCAGCGGGCGGCGGCGTCACCCCGCGGGCCCGGCGCGCCTGCGCATGGGTCCCCTCAACACACACTAGGCCTGTTTCTGGATGGCAGCGGCGTTGGGTCGCCGCCCCCCGCTCCCCCCGCGCCAACTCCCCCCTCCCTCCCCCGCCTTTTGCGACGCGCGCGCAGCGCCGTTTTGGAGCTTCCGCGCCGACAGCGGCCGCCGCGGCCTCTTTGAAGCCGCCGGCCTCGACGGCACCGTGCCCGTGCCCCGCGCCGTGAGGGCCACGATCGAGCGGCTGTGGTGGCGCAACCTGTCGAGCCCCGGCACGGTCAAATCGCTGCTCAGCCTGGTGTATGCCTCCCCTGTCGATGACGAGCGGCTGCTGGAGAGGATCCTCGAGGCGACGCAGCACCCCGGCGCCATCCAGGCCTTTGCGTCGATAGGTGGGGCGGCGAGCGGGGGAGAGGGGGCGCCGGCCGGTCGTGCGGGCACCTTGCGCGGCCCCGTCTTTGCTGGCAGTGCACATGCACGCAGTTTGCGCTGGCGCCGCGACACCTGATACTGTCTCTGCCCGTGCAAGCGGGCACGAACTGCGTCACCCTCGCACCAGCAGGGCCTCGAAACGCCGCCCCGCCGCCGCCGCCGCCCCGCCCCGCCCCGCAGTTCTGTCCCCCAAAACGAAGCGCTCCTTTGACGAAAACGTCCGCCGCCTGGACTGCCCGGTTCTGCTGCTGTACGGCCAGTCAGACCCCTGGGTGGTGCCGCTGTGGGGGCAGGTGGGCGGCCGCCCCCTCGCGCGCGCGCGCGCGCGCACAGCGAACGGCGCCGGCCGCGCCTGCTCTGTCGCTGTGCCGCGACCCCTGCCGGCTGTCACGCCGCTGGCGCCCCGGCGCAGCGCCCCCGCGCCTGCACCACCCCCAGCCCGCATTGGGAGGCCCTCACCCCGCTCCGCCGGCAAACCGGAGGCAAACTAACACCCCCCAAAACCCCGCCCGCCGCCGCAGCGCCTCAAGCGCGCCGTGCCCCACGCGGCTTACTACGAGCTCTCCAACGTCGGCCACTGCCCCCACCACGAGGCGCCGGCCTCGGTCAACCGGGTGCTCTGCGAGTGGATCACGGCCGCAGAGGAGCGGCTGGCGGCGGCGGCGGCGGGGGCCGGGGCGTTCAGCAGCGACAGCTACGACGACGGGGGGGTGGGGCCTGCAAAAAGCGGAGGCGGCGGCGCCGGGCTGGCGGCGGCAGCAGCGGCGGCAGCAGCGGCGGCAGTGGCGGCGGGAGACCCTTTGCTGGTGGACGGCCCCCTGAGGGTGGGTGAGTCGATGTCTGTCAAGGAGCGCAGCGGCGTCGAGGTGCTGATAACGCACGTGGAGGGCGCGCCGCGCAACGTGTTTGAGCGCGCGGACGCGGCGCTGTGGGCGCTGCGGCGGCGGCTGGGCGGTGGCGGGGCGGCGGCGCCGTCTGCGGCCGATGCGCGCGCGGTGTGACCGGGCGCGCCTCGCGCTGCGGGACGGCCCCCGTGGGCACCGTTCCAGAGTGAGCTTGGGCCCCGCAGCTTTTCACTGCGCTTTGGGCTGTTTGAACCGGCGACAGACGCGCCAGAGAACCATGGCGCCCTTTTTTGTACGCGCGTCGACGCGCTGGTAGCAGCAAACGCAAAACCCCAACTTTGACCTGGCTCTGGGCCAACTCTGCCAGCTCAGCAACCCAACCTGGCACCCCTCACAACCCCTCACCACCCCTGAGCCCTGTTGCAAATCTTGCTGTTTTGATCAACTACGCACATCCTATCCCCCCTCAAATGTAAAAAACTTCAAGAAACGCCACCGAAAACGAACTCAAAGGCTGACTCAAAGCGATAAAAAACCCAGCAGTGTTGCATGCAGCGCAGCAGCTGGCGGGAACCTGCCTGCCCACCTCCCTCCCCAGGCGCTCCAAATCCGGCCGCAGCAGCCAGAAGGGTTACTCCTCAATCACTTCCCCGCCTTTGATCAACATAGCACCCCTGCAAGTCACGCTGCGCTGACCAGAGACCAGCGGCGCGCTGCGCCGCTGCGCCAGCGGCGAGGACCTCCCGAGCACCGAAGGCGACCAAGCACCGTCTTCAAACCTACATACGGCCCACAAGACTGCACCAGCAAGTCGTATGGGCGGGGGGGCTCGCTCCGGGGTCGCGCGGCTGCCCTTTGACCGTCGCGACGAAACCGCCAAGCCGTGAGGAGCGCCACGCGGGCCCTGTGCCACTCCGAACGACGCTAAAATGCCCTCGCCTACGCTCCACACCGCGCGCCGCCGCTCCCATGCAGCGCGCAGGGCTGCGGGATGCAGCGCTGCGGCGCATGCTCGTTGATGCGCTGCCCTCGGCGCGCTCTCATGGATGTGCGCTGCCCTCGGCGCGCCGTCGCCCTGCGGGGTCTGTATCCGAACCAATCTATCTGGTGTTCCCTCGGGCGCATTGCCAGGCCGGTCAAGGGGTGCGCTGACACATGGCCACGAGCCTTCGTGCACCACCCCAGACGTTGCGGCGACCAAGGCGGCCAACCGCGTAAATCCCCTGAGCCCCTGGCGCCCCTTGCGGGCGGGGCAATAACGGGGGGGCGCTGGCATAATACACTGAACAGCCTACCCAGGAGGCACGGCCAGGGTGCGCTCAAGTACTTGGTACTGAGCACACGCAGCCAAGCCCGGCGGGTCGCAACGATCAACTTGTTTTGGGGCCCGACGCAGCACACCTCCCCGCGGTGGGCCCTGGCACTGGCTGGCGGTGGCGGCGACGGCGAAAGCTGCTGGCCCACCCCAGCTACCAGGATGCTGCAACCTGTAACATAACCTTACCTTGATCCAACGCGTTGCGGTTGCGCCTTACAACTTGTTGGAGACTGCTCAACTGCAGAAGCGACCAATTGTTCATGCACGCCTTCCTATAAAGGCGGCCGGTGCCCCGCGCTGGGGGGAGGGGTGATATTCAACCCAAACTGAAGCCAGGTGCGTGAAAAGAAGGGGGACAAGTTCCGGTTGCAAAACTGCGCGCAAGGGGGGCAAAATGCGCCGCCGCGGCGCGCCGAGGGGTTTGCGCTGGGCAATGCGCCCATGAGCCCCGGGGCGCGCGGGCCGGCGCTGCGCGCGGGGCGTGCTGCGACGCAGCTGGTTTGCTGATGGCGGGCAAGTGCGCAAGAAAGGATGGCCGGTGTCAAAATGGGCGGCTGGCCGCAACGGCGACAGCGGTATGCGGCCCGTTCAATTTAGGGGAGTGGCGTCGGGCATGCCGCCGGCAAAGGCACGCGGCCCTGTTTTGGCGGGTCCCTATGCCGTGCCGGGCGACGGTTCCGAAAAAGGGGGGCGTTTGGATGGGATCTTGTTCTTCTTCAAACCGGTTGGGCTCGCTCCTCCGCGGGCAAAAAAGCGCCGGCGCCACGCGCCAGTCAGCGGTCCCAGCGGCGCCGGCCGCAGCGGCCGGATCGGCTGCGACCGACTCGGCGGCGGCGGCGGCGGCGGCGGCGGCGGCAGCGGCGGCCACAGCGGCCGGCTCCGCAACAGCGGCGGCATCAGCCGTCGCCGGAGGCGGCGCCCGAAGCCGCCGCCTCGGCCGCCTCGGCCGCAAACCTGTCCCTGATGCTAAGGATCGAGGTGATGAGGCCGGATCCCGGCTGAAAAGTTAGCTGGTCTATGCCATACGAAATCGAAACGAGCCCCGAGGGCGGCACGCCCGCCGAGCCGGGCAGCAGGTGCGCCGCGGTGGCGTGCCACTCGACGGTGGCGGTGGCGCCAGAGGGGTCGAAAGCTACGGAGTCCTGCAAAGGGGGGAGTGTTGTTTTGCGGCGGGTGGCGTCAGCTCGCTGTTGGTTGAGAGGGTGGGAGGTGCTTTGGCGGGTGCCTTTGGCCCGGGCGTTGCGACGCCGCGTCTGAAAGGGAGAGGCTGTGCCACGGGGGATTGCGCTCGACCGGGGGGCCACCTGCGCAGGCGGCTCAGGCGCACATTTCCCCCAATACCCCAACGGTATGCACAGCCCCCCGCCGCCAACCCCCAAAGCAGCGAGGCCGGGGCGCTTTGCTCACCAGCACGACCCGCAGCAGCGGGTGCGCGCTCGTGCAGCGCTCCAGGGCCGCCGCCAGCCCGCGCAGGCCGAAACAGTCGTGCCCGCCGTCGCCGTGCGCGTCGCAGTAGCACACGGACGGGTGGCAGATGGAGGGCAGCACCTCGGGGGTGCCGCGGCCCAGGGCCTCGGCGTACAGCAGCTGCGAGGGGCAGGCGGCAGGCGGCAAGATTGGCGGGGCGGGCGGCGGGCGCGGCGCGGCGGCCGCGGCCGCGGGGCGGGCGGCGGGCGCGGCCGGCGGCCGCGGCGCGGGGCGGCGGCCGCCGGCGCGGCCCACAACGCACCAACCGCCGCCCCTCTCACCTCCACATTGTGCCTCAGCTTCTGGGTGTCGACCGACGGCCCCACATGGCCGGTAGGGTAGGGCTCGGGGTAGGGCGCCCTTGCCGCGCGAACGCGGCCTGCTCCCCGCTGCTGCTTAGCCACGGTGGCCCCAGACGTGCCAATGGGCCTCAGGAGCATGGCTGAGTCGATCGCGGGGTTTTGGGAGCGGCCGTGGGGCCGGCGACTGGCGGCAAGCCCGTCAACTCGCTGGCCATCCGCCTGATTTGCGTTGCGCGTCGATGCCTGCCGCTTTGGGTTGATCAATGGAATGGGACCGACCGATCGCCGCCTGATGCCGACCGATCGCCGCCACCCGGGTGCTGACTGCGCGCGCCCCCGCCGGGTGCCGGCAACGGCGGGCGGCCGCGTTGCTCCCTGCCAGCAATGCCAAAGCCCGTTACAAGTGTGAGAAATCAATCAAATTGGGATAACCGTGTCGGCCATCCTCACGCAGTCAGGGGGCCGCGTGCGTGGCAATTGGTCAAATCAAAATTTTGACCACGGGGCGGGGATGCCAGGCGGGCAGGGCAGCGGCAGCTGCAGTGGCAGCTGCAGCGGCAGCGGCGGCGGCAGCGGCAACGGGGCCAGTGGCGGCGCCCAAACAGCCTCTGCCGCGTGCTGCGGCGGCCGCAGCCCAGTCAGCGGCAGCGGGGCCGCGGGCAGGGGCACGACCTGCACGGGCCAGCCCCAAGCGGGCGCCCCCAAAACCGCCGGATTCGCCCCGCCTTGCGCCAGCGGCCCGCCGCCGGGCGCCGCGGCCCCGCCGCCGGGCGCCGCGGCCGCGCGCGGCGGCGAGGCGCGGGGCAGCGGCGGCGCGGGCATGGCGGCCGCAACCTGCGGCGCGCAGAGGGCCCACTGCGGCCGCCAGGCCGGCGGCCGGGGCGGCCAAAACACGAGCCACGGGACCGGCGCGTCCAGGACCGCCGCCCCCACCGGGGGCGCGCTCTCCACCTCCTCCCCGCCGTTGCTGCCGCTGGCGCTGCTGCTGCTGCCGCCGCGCTCCCCGCTGCTGGTCGTTGCCCGGCCGGGGTCGCGCGCCCCCGCGCCGCCCCGGCCGGCGCCGGCGGGCGCAGGGGTCCGCAGGTTTGCGGGGGCGGCGCGCGGCCGCCGTCGCCGCCGCGCGGCCAGCTGGCTGCTGCCCCATCCCTTTGAGGAGTCGCCGCCGCCGCCCGCCCGGCGCCGCCGCTTCAGCGGCGGGCGCGGCTGCTGCAGTGGGTGCGGCGGCTGCGGCGGCTGCATCGGCTGCGGCGGCTGCAGCTGCGATGGCGGCGGCTGCGGCGGCGGTGTGGACTGCAGCTGCGGCGGAACCCTGCCGTCCTCCGCCGACGGCGGACAGGTGCCAGACGGGGCTGCTGCTCTGCTGCGGCTAGGGCGCCGGCGTTTGCTCCTGCGCACGTGTACGGCGTTGGCACGGAATGCAAGGGTCGGCGGGTGCCGTGTGCGTACAGCTGAGCTGCAAATGCGGGGGGCGGCCTGCACTGGCAGCGCGCCGCGCTGCCCCCGCCCGCGGCCTGCCACGGCGAACGGCTCACATCCCAAGCTCTCCCAAGCTCTCGGCGGCATCTCTCCTGCCTCTAGCGCAGTGCCAAGCGGGGCCATGGCGCTGCATCCCCGGGTTGACCTCGCGCGACTCTCCGAGACGGGCAACCCCGGTTCCGTGGTTGATCGTGCTCGCTTTGCGAAGACAAAGGCGTTGGTCGATTGAAGAAACGTGGTGACCCCCACGCGGTTGGGTTGCGGGCTTTGAGGGCGCATCCAGGGCGCATCGACGCCCGCTGGTGACCGCCCTGGCATGACTGAACGGCTCTGATGATGAGCAGGCCGAGCACCGGTTACCCGCCAAACGTGTCACACCCACCGCTTGCACGCTTGCGCGCCTTTACCGCAATGCTCCTGCCGCCGCCCCATGCCTACGTGCTAAAGCGGCCGCAGCCGCAATCAGTCAGCGCTCGCAGCCCTGGTGACGCGGCCCCGCTCCGTGTGCGTGCCTGGCAATCAGCCGCTGCAGCAGCCCGCGGCTGCCGGGCACGTGTGGCCGCGGCACGATGTTGTGGATGCCAGGAGAAGCGGGTTTAGCTAGGGCGCAGTGTGCCCTAAGAGCCGGCAGCGCTTTGCGCGCTTTGCACGCTGGCCAGGGCGCGGCCGCAGTTTGCACAGCGGGCGCAGCGCACTAGTTCGGCGCGGCGCGACGGCGTGCTGCCTGCATTCAGCAGTGGCTTATGCGGTTGGGGCAGAGCGCAAGCTCCCTTATAGCTGTGCTGCAAGCAATACGCGCAGCGCGACGGCGCCGAGCGGCGCAGGCGCGCGGTTGACTCGGACGCACGCAGCCGTCCCCCGCCGCAATCCGGGCCTAGCCGCGCGCGCAGCGCCGCGGCGATACTTGTTTGATAAAAACCTCGCTGATCGCTGCGGGGACTGATCGCCACAGTGCGCCCGGGGTGAAGGGCCCAGCACCCCCCCCCTAACCCCTAAAACAACCGCCCCCCGCATCCACCCTATCGCAGCCCCCCTCCGCGAGCGCCAAGCCCCCGCGCCGCGGCGGCCGCCCGCCCAGCGGCATCCTCTCCAGCCTCCCCGGCGCCGGCGCCGACGCCGACGAGGGCGAGGTGCGCGCGCCGCTGTTTTGCTTGGGCTCGGTGTGCCTGGGCGGATGGGGCTGCGCGCGCGCAGCGCCGCGCGCCGCCTGTCCGCGGCCAAGCCGCCGGCCGCCCCAGCCGCCCCGCGGCGGGCTCAGCCCCCTTTCCCCCCCTAACCCCTAAAACAACCGCCCCCCGCCTCCACCCTATCGCAGCCCCCCTCCGCGAGCGCCAAGCCCACGCGCCGCAGCGGCCGCCCGCCCAGCGGCGGCCTCTCCAGCCTCCCCGGCGGCTCCGACGCCGACGACATGGACGGAGAGGAGGTGCGCGCGCCGCTGTTTTGTTTGGGCTCCGTGTGCCTGCGCGAATGGGGCTGCGCGCGCGCGCTCCGCTGCAGCCGTGGCAGCGCCGCCTGTCCGCGGCCAAGCCGCCGGCCGCCCCAGCCGCCCCGCGGCGGGCTCAGCCCCCTTTCCCCCCCTAACCCCTAAAACAACCGCCCCCCGCCCGGCGCCGACCCCGCCGCGCGGCCACGGCTCCCGCCACCAAGCCGCCAGCGCCCGCCCCCCCCCCCCCCCCCCCCCCCCCCCCCCCCCCCCCCCCCGCCGCCCGTTAGGAGCCCTCGGGGATCACCCACAAGCAGCGTGCCGCCCTGCGGTACCTCTTCAGACAACGCATCGACTCCGAGATCAACAAGCTGAAGAGCAAGCACAAAAGGTATTGGCCCGGTGCCGTCGCCGCTGCGGTGCTCAAGACGATCGAGAACGGCACCTGGGTGCCGGCTCTCTCGTCCCTCGAAGCCGCGGAGGCGGGGGCTGCGGCCAGAGCCAAGGCCAGCGCCGCGGCGGCGGAGGAGCGGCTCGAGGCGGCGGCACGCCTTGACGCCTACATGACCGCGCTGGGCAAGCGGCCCGACTACTTCAGCGCCAAACCGCCGCCCGGCGAAGAGGTGCAGCGCGCCCGCCTCTCGCTGAAAGACGCGGAAAGCAACCTGCTGACCCACAACAAGGCGATAAAGAATGCGTGGCCTCGCTGCGAGCGCAAAGCCATGCTCGAAGCAACCATGCTCGAAGGAATAAAACAGGGGAGGATCTGCAAGGTGCTGCCCAAAGGCCCAAAGAGGGCCAAGAAGGCTGAGGAGCCCGAGGCTGAGGAGCCCGAGGCTGAGGAGCCCGAGGCTGAGGAGCCCGAGGACCCCCTTGCTTAGGGCCCAACACACAAGCCCCAGCCCCACGGCCTTGCGCCCAACCCTCTCCTGCCAACAAGATCACCGCCCAGTTTTTTTTTCGCAGCCAATGAATCAGCCTAGTTGTGCATTGCAGACGCTATCCCCTCCAAGCAGCCAAACGTCACCCCCTTCCTGGGTCCTTTCCCCCTCTTCGCCCTGCATTGCACAAGCCCACGCCACACAGCCAGCAAAGTTGCTGGGCTGGCATTGATTGCAGGCGGCGTGCGCGCGCGCCTGCGCTCGCGCGCCGCCTTTGCGCGCAGGTTTTGCAGGAGCGGTGGCGGCAAGATTAGAGCCGGAACGGCAGCACTCACCCCCTGCCCCCAGCCGCCCGGCCGCCCGGCGCGGCGCGCCACAGCACTTGTTCGTGGAATTGATTGCAGGCGGCGCCCGCGCCCGCCTTTGCCCGCAGGATTTTTTGTGCAGTTTGCAGAGACAGCGGCAACGAGATTAGAGCCGAAACGGCAGCACTCACCCCCTGCCCCCAGCCGCCCGGCCGCCCGGCGCGGCGCGCCACAGCACTTGTTCGTGGAATTGATTGCAGGCGGCGCCCGCGCCCGCCTTTGCCCGCAGGATTTTTTGTGCAGTTTGCAGAGACAGCGGCAACGAGATTAGAGCCGAAACGGCAGCACTCACCCCCTGCCCCCAGCCGCCCGGCCGCCCGGCGCGGCGCGCCACAGCACTTGTTCGTGGAATTGATTGCAGGCGGCGCCCGCGCCCGCCTTTGCCCGCAGGATTTTTTGTGCAGTTTGCAGCAGCAGGGGCAACGAGATTAGAGCCGAAACGGCAGCACTCACCCCCTGCCCCCAGCCGCCCGGCCGCCCGGCGCGGCGCGCCACAGCACTTGTTCGTGGAATTGATTGCAGGCGGCGCCCGCGCCCGCCTTTGCCCGCAGGATTTTTAGTTCCCCTCCTGTTCATGCCCACTTTCCGGGACCCCGGCGCCGCCCGCGGCCCCGGCCCCCGCCGCGCCCCCTGTAAGTGCGTGAACCTTGGGTGACCCTCGCCCCGCCCCTGCAGAGTTAAAGGCCGGAGGGTGTCACGCTTCACCAGCTGCGGCACGTGGTAGTCATTGCGCACTCGGTAGGCAGCGAGGGTTCACGGATGGTTTCATGCGTGCGGTGCGGGCCTTGACCAGCAGCAACGCAAACCGCGCCCGCAGCAGCAAATGAACCCCTTTGAACGGAATGAACAGCGGCAGCAAATGAAACCCAGCAGGTTGAGTGCACTGAAACCATTGCGAAATTGGGACGCGGATACGGGCGGCTGACATGGGGCGGCGGGCGCTAAGGGCTCCTAGCTGCAGGCTGCGGGGGCGGCCGCGCCGGGGCGCGCGCCGCGGCGGCCGCCGCGCGCCGCCGCGCCGCGGCCTCCGCGGGGCTGGCCACCAGCTGGCGGGCGTACTCACCAGGCCCAGGCGCGGGCACGCCCCGCTCACTAACAATGCCAAGGCCTGCTCGCTTGCCTGAGCTCGCCCGCCGCTTCCCTGCGCCGCTCCCAGCAGCCGGTGGCGCGCCAGTGCTCTTCTCCGCGCCGCGCGGCTTTTCGGCCGCCGCGCCGCCGCCGCCGCCGCCACCGCCGCCGCCGCCGCCGCCGCCGCCGCCGCCGCCGCCGCCGCCGCCGCCGCCGCCGCCGCCGCCGCCGCCGCCGCTGCCGCAGGCGTCCCCGGCCGAGTCGCCGCCGGCTGCCGCCGCTTTCTCCGCGCCGGCCGCCGCCTTCGCCGCGTCGCGCGCGACCAGCAGCTCCGCCAGCCGGCGCCGCAGCGCGCCGAGGCCCGGCGGCGGCGGCGGCGCGAACGACGGCGCGCGCGCCAGCGCCGCGGCCGGCGGCGGCGGCGGCGGCGTGTAATCTGCGGGCCCGGGGCTGCTGTCCTGCATTCCCATTGCAACAGCTGGGTCGGAGCAGTCGGCGCCGCTCGCACCCGCCAGCCGGCTCGCGGCGCCGCGCCGGCCGCCCGCGGCCGGGCGCGCGCCCAGCGTGAAGGCCGGCCCCCCCAAGCCGAAGCGGGGCGCCGGCGCGGCCTCGCCCGGCCCGGGCGGCGTGGGCGGTGGCGCCGGCGGCGGGGGCCGCGCGGCGATCGTGAAGGCGGCGCCGGTGGGCGCCGCCTCGACGCCGCAGTAGGCACCAGGCCCCGGCACCTCCGGACTGCTGCGCTCGCCGCCGCCGCCTCGGCGGCCTCCCATCGTCCACGCCGGCCCGGACGGCAGCCCCTCGACCGCGGGCGCAAACTCCCCTGGCCCTGGCCCGCTGGCCTCGCCGCCGCCCGCGCCGTCGCCCCGCTCCGCGCGCGCAAAGCTGTGCGCCGGCCCGCCGCTGCCGGCGCGCCCCGCCGCCGCCCAGTCCCCATACTCCCCAGGCCCCGGCGCGTCGCCGCCGCCGGCTTGGGCTGCGCCGCCGGCGCCGCCGACGCGCGCCCCGAGGCTCCACGCCGGCGCCGAGGCGGCGCGCGGGTCGGGGATCACTCCGTAATCGCCGGGGCCAGGCCCCGCCCCCGCGGCCAGCACGCCGGCCTCGCCGGGCGCCGCGAGCCGTGCCGCGATCGTGAACGCGGGCGCGGCGCGGGCGAGGCCGGCGGCGGCAGAGGCGGCGGCCGGGTAGTCTCCTGGCGCGGGCGTGGCCGCGCCGGCGGGGCCGGGGCCGCCGTGCGGCCCGCCGCTGTCGTCGGCGGGGCGGCCCGGCATCGTCCAGCTCGGGCCGGCGGGGCCGGCAGCTGCCGGGGCGTACGCCGCTGGCCCAGGGCTGCAGCCGCCGCCGCCGCCGCCGCCGCCACTACTTGCCTCGGCCTCGGCGCGGGCCGCTGTCGCGAATGACCAAGCGGGGGCAGCGCCAGAGGCGAGGCGGGCTGCGCCCTCGGGGTCGTAGGCACCCGGCCCCACGCCGCAGCCGGCAGAAACCGCAGTTGCGAGAGCGTCGCGCCCGCCGATTGTGAATGCGGGCGCCGACGAGGCGGCCGCGCGCGCGGCCGAGGCCAAGTCGTACGCGCCAGGGCCGGGGCCGGCCGCCGCCTCTTGGTTTTTCGCGCCGCAGGCGGCCGCGGCGCCCCTCGGCGCCAGGCCAAAGCTCCAGGCAGGGCCGCCGGGAGCTGAGGCCGGCCCCGCCACGCCTGCATCATAGGAGCCCGGGCCGGGCGCGGCGTCGGAGGCGGCGGCGGCGCCGCCGCCCTCCGCCGGCCTCGAGCCAAAAGTGAAGGCGGCCCCGTGGGGCGACGAGGCGGCTTGGTGGGCGTAGTAATCGCCGGGGCCTGTTGCGTTTTGGAGCGGGGATTGTTTCATGTGCGGGGTTGAACAGGACAAGGCAAAGCCGCGCCGAGGGGGCCAACGCAGCGCTCGGGTTTGCAGGGCAGGCACTGACGTGCCCCATCAAGCCGCCGCCGGCGACGACCGCCAGCACAGCACAGCACAGCACTGCACAGCACGCGCGCTCACCCGGGCCGCTGCCCTCGCCGGCACTCGCGCCCTCGCAGCCGCCCCGCGCCGCCTGCGGGAACGTGAACGCCGCGGAGCCCGGAAGTATGAGGGCGGCGCCGCTGGGCTGATAGTCCCCCGGCCCAGGGGCCTCCGCCGCCGAGCCCCCGCCGCAGCCGCCGCCGCCGGCTCCCCCCCGCCGCGCCGCGGCCGCCGCCGCGTCGGGGCGGGCGCCCATGCTGAATGCCGGCCCCGGCTCTGGCGCCGGGGGGTCGTACGCGCCTGGCCCCGGGGCCGCCGCGCCGCCGCCGCCCGCGCAGGCGCCGCCCCTGCTCCGCGCCGCGAGCGTGAATGCGGGCCCGGCGGCGGCGGCCCCAAATGCCCCGCCGCCGGGGGCTGCGCAGTAATATGCGCCGGGCCCCAGCGTCTCGCCGCAGCCGCCGCCGCAGCCGGCGCCCGCTGCATCCCGCGAGCCCGCGGGGAAACTGAAAGCGGGGCCCGCCTTGGCGGGGCCGCCGCCGGCAGAGTAGTCGCCGGGGCCCGGGCTGTCTGAGCCCCCAGCCCCCAGGCCGGCTGGCGGCGCGGCGGGGCGCGTGCGGATCGTGAAGCAGGGCGCCGCCGGCCTCGTCACGCGACTGCGGGGGAGTTGGGGCGGCGCGGCGGGGCGCGATATGTCAACTCTTTCATAGGCCTGTGCCCCGCTCTGTCTTGTTCTGTGCCCTGCCAGCAGCAAGCGCCGCCAAACTCAGAACACGCCATGCCTCGCACCCCTCATACAAACGCCGCCCCACCTTGCCGCGCCGGCCTCGTGCTCGCCCGGCCCAGGCCCCGCCTCGGCCGGCTGCGCCCGCTCGCTTCGCCGCACGCCGAAACTGAACGCCCCGGCCGCCGCGCCGCCGCGCGCGCGCGCCGCCTCGGCGCTGTGATACTCCCCTGGGGCTGGTGCCGGCTCCCGATCCGAAGCGGCAACCGGGTCGCCGCGTGCGGCTTGGGCAAAGCTAAAAGCGGGCGCGGCGGCAGCGGCGCCGGCGACGGCAGCCGCCCGCTGCTGGTAGTCGCCCGGTCCAGGTGAGTCACCGGCCCTGGCGGCACCCCCCTCCCTCGCCGCCCCGCGCGCAAAGGTGAAGGCCGGCCCGCAGGGCCGGAACGGCAGCGCGTCGGCCTCGTGTGCGCCAGGCCCGGGGCCATCGGCGCCGCCGCCGTTGCCGGCCGCGCCGGCCGCGCCGCCGGGCCAGCGGCGCGCGCCCAGCGTCCACGCAGGCGCCGCGGCCTCCGTCGCACCGCCGGCCGGCCGGGCGCCACCCGCGGCCTCCCCGCCGCCGTCCTGCTGACCGTACGCGCCTGGCCCGGGCGTCTCCTCCTCCGGCGCGGCGGGGCGGGATGGCTTGCCTGCATGCGTGTGTTGCGCATACTTGTTGGCAAGCTTGCCGGTTCACTAGGCTCTGCCTGCTGCTCAGCGCTGCAAACCATCGCCTGGGCAAGTTCCGCAAGCGGCACGTCAGCCCTCACCCCTTATGCTGAAGGCTGGGCCGCCGGCCCTGAAAAGCGTGCTTTGGTGCGCCCCGGGGCCGGGGTGCGACGGCGCCGCGTAGGCATCCCTGCATGCCGCGCCGGGTGCGGCGTGCGGCGCTCGTGTTGTTGCTGTCGAGACACCGGCGGTGACCACAGCATGGCGACTAACAGTGTCACTGCTAATGAATGAATGCCCCCCCTGCTGCGTCACTCTCAGTCAACACTCTCACCTGCGGGTCCTGCCGCGGAATGAAAAGGCAGGGCCCGTCGCCGGCCGCGCCGGCGCGCTGTACGCGCCAGGCCCAGGCACGTCCTCGCCGGCAGCGGCCCCCGCCTGCGCGCCCCTCCGGCTGCCAAACGTGAAGGCGGGCCCTGCCGCTTGGTAGCAGTCCCCGCCGCTGGTGCTGGTGTCACGCCCGGGCCGTCCATCCGCGCTGTCGCCGCCGCGCAGTTCTGCGGCCGTGGCGCCGCCGGGGGCTTGCTGTGCCCCCGCTGCCCGCGCAGCCCCACACGAGCCGGAGCCCGGCCACGGCTGGGGCAGCGGCAGCGGCAGCGGCGCAGGCGACGCCGGGCGGTCGCCGTCCCATGCCTGGGATGGGCCCAGCATGAGTGCGCCCGTCAGCAGCGGGCGGCGCGCGGCGCCGCGGCTGCTGCCCCTGCTGCGCTTGCCCAGCGGGCGCCATGGCGCGCAGTCCTGGTCGGCGCGGCCGCCGGCCGCCGCCGCGCCGCCGGCGCCGGCGCCGGCGTCGGCCCGCCTGCCGTCGTTGCGTGCGCGTGGCGCGTCGCTCCCCAGGGGCGGTGCGGCGAACCTGTCGGTTCAGCGTCGGGGCGGACTCGCGCCCAGCGGCGGCGCATGCATGCCCCCCGCGCGCGACGGCGCGCTACCGCATGGCGCGGGCAGCACCCGCGCCAGGGCAGGCCCCGCATGCGCCTCGTCCCATGTCGCATGCTTGCTGCTAACGCGCACCGGAAGGGCCCCCCGCCGAGCATGCGGCCCGGCGGCGGCGGCGGCCCGCACGGGTCAACCCCGTTGACCGCCTCTGCTGCTGCGCGCGCCGTCAACAACGCGGCTGCCGTGTCGTTCCGGGAGTGCATGCGACACGAGCGGCTTGCCACGCACGGGCGCTGGGGCAGGCGTGCGGCGTGCGCGAGCGCAGGGCGCAGCAGCCGCGGCGCTTTGGCAGCCAGGTCCGGCGCGAGGCGCGCGAACAAGGGCGCGGCAAGGCAAGCGCTGCCTTCGTTTTCGCTTCAGCGCTTCTTTGGATCGAATAGCCGCGTCCAGCGGGCTAGTACGCTCGCAAGAGGCCTGTGACCCGCCCGGCGACCCCTCCCGCGCGCCCGGCTGCACGGCGCGTGCCCGACCCCGTCGCGTCCGACTAGCAACAGGTGCGTCTCCGAGGACCGCGCATGCGCTGCCAATTCGCAGGCAGCCGTGGGCCTGATCTGAGAGCAAGCGGCGCACGGCGGGCTCTGGGTGCCCTCCCAGCACCCCACAAGCAGTTCTCACGCTCGCGCCTCTGCCTCCCCGCCCGCCCCGCTGGGCAGGCCGCGTGGGCGTGTGGGCGCGCGCGCGTGCCACGAAGCGGCGCAGCACGCGCGCAGCGGGGCATGGCGCTCGCCGGGCCGCCGGCTGCTGCGGCGGCCTCCCCCGACTTTGACGACATGCCCGGCCTCGCGCCGGACGAGGACGCCGTGGCCGCCGTCGCCCCGGTAGACGACGGCGACGACGATGACGACGACGGCCCGCCGGGCCTGCTGGCGCACATCAGCGACCCGCCAGCGCCAGCGCCCTCGCCGGCGCAGTCGCCCGCGCCCGCGAGCAAGGCCCAGAAGGCCAAGCCCAAGGCCGCAGCGGCGCCCACCAAGCCCCCCGCGCCGGTGGCGGACGAGGGGTCCGACGAGGACGCGCCGCCGGGGCTTGTGGAGGACGACGTACCGGCGGCGGGGCAGCCGGCCCCAACCGCGGCGGCAGCCGCCGGCGACGACGTCCCATCGCTGGTGTACGAAGACGACGAGGGCAGCCCGCCGCCGTCGCCCGGCGCCGGCGCGGCGCAGCAGCGGCCGGCTCAGGCCGCAGACGCAAAGCGCGTCGCAAAAAAAGCCAAGCAGTTGTTGCCTGCCAGGCCCGCTGCCGGGCCGGCCACGGGGGCGGCGGCCTCGTCGTCGGCGGCTGCGCCGAAGGCCGCCGCCCCTTCCGCCGCCTCGCCCGCCGCAGCTGCGTCCGTAACGGCTGCGCCGAAGGCCGCCACGCCTGCGGCCGGCGGCAAGGCGGCCGAGGAGGAGGACGATGCTTTGGAGGGCATGCCCGGGATGCTTTCGGCGGATTCCCAAAGCGAGGACGAGGGCGAGGACGAGGATGAGGACGAGTCTTATGACAGCGACACCTACAGCCTCCCACCAGGGCTGGAGGCGGACGACGAGCCGTCGGGGCCGGCCGCCGCGGCGCCCGTGCAGCAGCAGCAGCAGCAGCCGCAGCCGCAGCAGCCACAGTCGCCGCCGCCGCAGCAGGAGCAGCAGCAGCTTCGAGAGCAGGAGGCCGCGGCCTCACACAAGGCGGAAGCAGACGCAGCGGCCAAGGCCGAGAAGGCCTTTGACAAATCCAAGCAGCGAGCTGACGCGCAGCGCAAGGTGCGGGCAGATGCCATGACCGCCGTGCACGGCTCATGATTGCCATGCGCTGCCTCGGCGCGCGCATTTTGCCCAGCTCGCATGCATGCATGCATGCCATGCATGCAGCAGGCATGCTGGCGCCGATATGCACACATGTGCGCGCGCGCATGCACACCTGTCGCAACGACACCCTCCGCCCCCTGACAATTGCCATTTTTTGCCCGCCGCCTTTCGCAGGCGCAGGAGGCCAGGGAAGAGGCGGAGCGCAAAGCCAGGGAGGCGGCAGCAGCAAAGGCAAGGCGCTTGCACCCGCTCTTCTCTTTTGGTGTGCGTGTTTGCGTGGCGTGTGAGATGCCAGGCCGGGGAAGACAAATTTGCCAAGTGCCTGACTTCCAAACAACGCTAAAGCTAAAAAACATGAAGGCTTATAATGATAGGACTGAGGCCTGGTGTTGGTTTGTTGCCGTGTGTTCTGCGCTTTCAAGCGTTCCTTTTCTTTTGGGTCATTGTCCAGCGGCCAAGGACGACACATTTGCCAAGTGCCTGACTTCCAAAACAACGCTAAAGCTAAAAACCATGAAGGCTTATAATGATAGGACTGAGGCCGCGCCACGATTGCAACTGCTCTTTTGTGTCCGCATAAAAGCGGCCGCCGCCGCTGCTTGACCCACCGCAACACCTTTTCAAACCCCCTTCAGGCGGCGGCGGAGCTGCTTGAGATGGAGGCCGCCGAAAAGGAGCGGGAGTCGAAGAAGGCGGAGAAGAAGGCAAAGCAGAAGGCCAAGAAGGCAAAGGTGAGGGCGTGGCAGGCGAGGGCACCAAAGCCTTGGGTCGGGGTGGGTTGACGTGGCACCCCAAACCACGGCGCGCTCGCTGGCACGTCCAGATCCATGATGCGAGCCTTGCTCACGTCTGGGCGCCTCCCAAACCTCCCAGGAAAAGGAGGAGCAGCTACAGCAGCAGCAGCAGCAGCAGCAGCAGGAGTTACAGCAGCAGCAGCAGGCGGCAGCGGCTGCCAACGGCGCTGGGCCGTCTGCCTCGGGCGGCGGGGCCGCAGCTGCGGCCGCGGCGACGGATGTCAAGGGCAAAGGCAAGGCAGCCAAGCAGCAGCAGCAGCAGCAGCAGCAGGAGCAGCAAGAGAGAGAAGAGCAGGAGGAGCAGGGGGCAGTGGCGGACGCAGACGGCGCCATCGTGCTGGGCGACGAAACGGTGGAGGATCTGATAGAGCGCGTGCAGCGGGAGAGGGACGAGAAGGAGGCCGCCAAGCGCGCCAAGCGCGAGGCCAAGGCGCGCGAACAGCAGGAGCGCGCCGCGGCGGCGGCGGCCGCAGCTGCTGGCGGCGGCGGCCGCAGCTCCCAAGCGGCGGCCGCGGCGGCGGCGCAGGGGGTGGACCTGCCCCGGCTTTACCCGCCCGGTGTGCAGTACGCGCAGATGATGGTGCCGCGCAGCAGCACGCTGGCGGGCGCCCCCAGGGCCAGCGATGTCGACAAGGCTGCTGCAATCGCCCGCTTCGGCGTGGAGCGCGACGCAATGCGCCGCGGCGAGGCGCCGCCCCCCGCGACTCAGTCCTTTGAGGCTGCGGCCGCGGCGGCGCGCGACGCGCGGCGGCAGCAGGAGCAGCAGGCGCGCGGTGCCGCAGCAGCGGCGGCGGCGGCAGCCGCGGCGGGGAGCGGCGCGGGCCCCAGTGGCGCATCGCGCCCCGCTGCGGCGCCGCAGGCCGTCCCGCGTGTCTCTGCGCAGCAGGCCGTGGGCCTTGCGCCGCAGCAGCAGCAGCAGCAGCAGCAGCAGCAGCAGCAGCAGCAGCAGCGAGCGGCCCCCGCCCCGCAGACGGCGCCGTCGCCCGTGCCGCAACCCGCGGCGGCTCCCCCTCCACCCGCTGCCGTGCCCGTCCTGCCGCCGCACCTGATGGCGGCTCGGCCGCTCGTGCAGCCGGGAGCAGCACCGGTTCCGGCCGTCGCGGCTGCGGCGCCCCTCGTGCTGCCGCCGCACCTGCAACGGCCGCTTGTCCCGGCTGCACCCGCAGCGGCGCCGGCGCCGCCGCCGGGCTTCCCCCCGCACCTGCAGCCGCTGGTGGGCGGCGGCCAGCAAGCAGCGGCGCTCCCGCACCACCTGCGCCCCGCGACCGCCCCGGCCGCGCCGCAGCCGCCCGCCGCCGCGCCGCGCGCCGCGGCGCCGGCGCCGGCGCCGCCCGCGCCGCCGGCGCCACGGTCCAAGAAGAAGGCCGAGTGCGCGATCTGCTTCGAGCCGGCGGCGGGCAAGCAGGTCATGCTGCGGCCCTGCAACCACGCCGAGTTTTGCTTCGCGTGCATTTCGGAGCTGGACGCAAAGGCCAAGGCGGCGGATGCGCCCGGGTTGGAGTGTCCCATATGCCGCACGCTGACCACCTCGGTGATCCGCGTGTACATCCCGTGAGCGCGGCGCGGCGCGGCTGCCCGCGCGTGTCGTGCGTGCAAATTGACGCGTGCGCTGTAGTGGTGGTGGGCGGCGAGGGTCGGCGGCGGGCGGCGCGGCGGCACTGGGGCAGCGGGCGTGGGCGTGGGCGGCGGCGGCGGAGCAGCGGTGCCGAAATGCGACCTGTCTTCGAGCCGTGCGCTTTGCGAGGATCCCACTCAAAAAAACAGCCAAACCAGCGCGTCGCCGCCGGCGCAAAAGACGACACACCGCGGCCGCCTGGCAGCAAGCAAGGTCCCTCAGGTGCGCCGCGCCGTGTTATCGGAGGCGCACGCAGCGCATCAAAAAGCCAGGCCAAGCGCCCTGCCCCACAGGCGGGGTGCCGGCGACGCCCTCAGCCCCCGCGCGCACGCTGGGGCTCCGCGAACCCCCGTTCACGCGGCCATCCGGTTGCCAAACGCGCAGGAAGCTTTTCAGCAGCGCGCGCCGCTCAACGCCCCCAGCTCGCACGCAAGCGGCGGCGGCGGCGGCGGCGGCGGCAGCGACGCCTGCGGCGGCCCACCCCGTCGATCGGGCCGGCACAGACGGGCCGGAGGTGCTGCGCCAGCAGCAGAACAAGAAGCAGCTTCGTGCTGCACGTGTTGCGGCAGCGCGCCGTGCTCAGCCCAGCTGCGCGCTCGGCGGGCGACGGCCAGCAGCGGCGGCAGCAGCAGCGGGGCGCGCGGTCCGCAGCGGCCCCGGCCGCTGGCTAGCCAGCAGCCATGCAGAACGACGAGGTGATTTGGCAGGTGATCAACCATCACCACTGCAGCTTCAAGGCCAAGACCAAAACTCAGAACTTTTGCAGGTGGGGGGCAGCGCGGCAGCGGCGCCCGCCACGCCCTGGGGCAAACCCCCCGGCACACGCGGGCTTGCGGGTCGGGGCGGCTTGCCTGGGAGGAGGAAGGGATGCTGCTGCATTGACGTGCTGCGCAGTGGTCGCCAGCCGGCGGTGGGCACTGGGCAGCACCGTGCAGCTGCCTAGGTGACAGCACTGAGTCAACAGCCCTCAAAAACCATAAACCGCCCCCGCCTCCCCCCAAAAACCGCCCGAAACCGCCAGGAACGAGTACAATGTCACCGGCCTGTGCAACCGCAGCAGCTGCCCGCTGGCCAACAGCCGCTACGCCACGATCAAGGAGGAGAAGGGGCGGTGCTACCTTTTCGTGAAGACCGTCGAGCGCGCGCACACGCCCAAGAACCTCTGGCAGAAGATCCGGCTCAAAAAGAACTACATGCAGGCGCTGGAGCAGGTGGGGGCGTTGTGTGTGTTTGGGGGGGGGCACTGGGGCTATCGTCGGCCGGGAGGGGCGCTGGGGTATGTGTGCAGGGCGGGTGGGGGAAGCGCTGGGGCTGCGGTTGGGAACGTGTTGGGGTTTTGGGGGCTGCAGCCTGATTGGCGCGCCGGAGCAGCTGCGATCGGGCGCGCGAGGCCGCTTGGTTCGGTCTGCCGTTGGACTCTTCGAGTCCAGGCGAGCACCCAAACCTCCCTTACCCCCGAACCCAACAGCTGGACGAGCACCTGGCCTACTGGCCCAAGTTCCTGGTCCACAAGAACAAGCAGCGGCTGACCAAGATCACTCAGTACCTCATCCGCATGCGCAAGCTGGCGCTCAAGACGCGGCCCAAGCTGGTGACGATGCCGCGCAGGTGGGCGCCACAGCGGGTCGCGGGCGGGTTTGGGTTTTGTTTGCGGGGCTTCCCGTGGGCCGTTTGTTTGCAATGTTTGATTGCGGCCATGTTTGGGGCAGGGATTGCAGCGGAATTTTGCTGATGGCACCTCCTCCCAACTGGAATCTCTTTTCGCCCCAACCCTACCCCCCAGCACCCCCTACCCCTGTCCCAACCGCAACCCTAACGCCCCCACCCCCCCAACCTTACCCCCACCCCACCCCCCCAGGACTGAGAAGATGGAGCGCCGCCGCGAGGCCAAGGCTGAGGTGGCGGCGCGGCTGGACAAGAGCATCGAGTCGGAGCTGCTCAAGCGCCTGCAGAGCGGCACCTACGGCGACATTTACAACTTCCCGGTCAAGCAGTACGAAAAGGTGGGGGTAGGGGCCTCGGGGGCACCCGGCGGGAGGGGCCTTGGCACCACCAGGAGGGACGGCCTGCAACGGCGCGCGGATCCCCGCGCCGCGCAAACAGCGCAGCTTGCCCTGCGGCCAGGGTTGGTTGCCGCGGTGCGCCGCGTGTCGGCGGCTGCCAGCACAGAAGCCAGCCGGTTCCCGCTCCGATGCCAAACGCCAAACGCAAGCTCGAACCGCACCCGCCCGCCCGGCCAGGTTTTGAACAAGGAGGAGGTCGAGGAGGAGGAGGAAGAGGAGGAGGAGGTGGAGGAGTTTGTGGAGGGAGACGAGGAGGTGGGTGGGAACGGTCTGATCGTGATCGGACGTGGCGGCGCGCGGTGTTTGTGCCGGGTTCGCGCCGCGCCGCCCGTGCATGTGCATGCGCGGAGGCCCAGCTTGGCCTGAGCAGTGACGCCCCCTGCAGCCAAACCCCAAGACGCCCTCGGCGCGGCCCGGTGCCGCGCTCCCCACTTATCAAGTGCGGCAACCGACCCCAGCAACCCGCTGCCACAGCCCTCATTGAAACCCCCAACAACGACCGCCTGCAGGAGGATGACGAGGAGGAGGAGATTGAGTATGTCGACGAGGACGACGTGCCCCTGGATGACTCAGACATTGAGGACCTGGCGGAGGGGTCCGAGTCAGACGGGGAGGACGACAGCGGGTCCGACGGGTCGGAGGACGGCAGCGAGGAGCCGAGCAGCAGCGGCGGGGAGGAGGGCGGCAGCGGCAGCGGCAGCGGCAGCGAGGGCGAGGACGCCGCGCCGCCGCCGCGCGGCGCCGGCAAGCGGAAGCGCGCGGGCGACGCCGGCGGCGGCGGCGCGGCGGCGGCGGCGCGCGGCGGGAAGCAGCAGCGCAAGCCGGCGGCGGCGCGGCGGCCGCGGCGGAACATCGAGATCGAATACGAGGAGGAGCGAGAGCACGCGAGGGCGCGGCACTGAGAGCGGGGATGCGCTGTGCGGCCATGCGCTGCGGCGGCGCCGTGCGCGCTGCGCGCGCCGCCCCCATGCGGGCGGCCCCGCCACTTCGCAGCCGCGCCCCATGCGGCGGCCGGCGCGACGCTGCGCGGCTGCCGGCTGGCGGCGGCGCGCACCGCCTGTCCACCGCACCCGCCGTACTTGCGTGCGACATTGGTTTTTTTGCCTCCTGTTGTAAACCACGACGAGCACTGCCAAACGTTCCGTCATCGAGCCCAATTGAGTTCGGAACGGTCAACCCGCCTCCTTCTCCGCCGGGCCTTCCCCAATCAAAAAGCCAGCCGATCGTTCCGCCCGTACCCACGTCCCTTGGCCTTGACCCAGCGAGCCCCGTCACTGGCCAGGTGGCCACCGCTGCCGCGCAGCGCTCGACCCTCCTCCAGCGCCCCGGCCCGGCGGGCGGCAGCCCCCTATGAGCCTATAGTCGATCCCCTGTCGTTTGCGGCCAGTCGCACTGCACGCCGGCGCCATTCCGGGCTGCGCCCCTGCCGTGCGCGGTGCACGTGCCGCGACGCGATGCAGCGCTGCGGCGGCGCCGGCGAGGGCGTGCCGGCGGAGGACGACACACCGTTTGCGTCGCACCAAGTGGCTAGCCTACACAAGGACCCCCCGGGCCCCGCGGACGGCCGCGGCGGCACGGGCGCCGACGCGGCCGCGAGCACCAGCGGGGGCCAGGCGGCAGCTGCGGCGGCGCGGAGAGGCGCGCCGCCGCCGGCCGCGCGCCCCGCGGCGCTCAGGGAGACGGGCAGCTACCTCGATTCGATGATCGACGCCCTGCTGCTTTCCAACAACAGCAGCTGCCTCTACGAACCCAGCGCCGTCGGCGCTGGCGCGCGCCGCGCCGCCGCCGCTGCCGCCGCCGCCGCCGCCGCAGCGGCCCCCGGCGGCCTCGCCGGGCGGGTGGCCGAGCGCGGCAGCGCCGGCAGCACGGCGAGCGCGGCCACCGCCGCCAGCGACGGCGTGTGCGGGCAGCCGCTGATGTCGATACGCAGCGTGCAGCTGTCGGAGCCTGTCAGCTCCCTCGACAGCCCGTTTGCGTCGGACGCAAGCCAGCAGCTGGCCGCACTGGCCGGCGAGGCGGACCGCTGAGGCGCGTGCGCGCGCATGCAAAGCCCATGCGTGCGCCCCGGCGCCGTCGGCCCGGCCGCAGCGCCCTCTGTGCGTGCGGCACCGGCGGGGGGCCGCCTGGTCGCGCGCATGCATGCATGCATGCATGCATGCATGCATGCATGCACGGCAGCCACGGCACCCAGCCCGCCCCTCGCAGCCGCCCCAAGCGATTCGTCATTGCTCCCGCATGTGCCGCAATGCCTGCCAGCCAGGTTTCAATATTTCTGCACCAAAAAGAGGCGGCGCCATCTGTTCCGTTTTCCTCTCCTTTGCTGCGACCCCTCGCCCCGCTTTGTTTTCAGCGCTGGCACATACCCTTATGCTCCGCCCCCGGCGATTCCCTGCGCCCGCGCGCTCTGGATTGCCCCCGCCCTCCCCCCCCGCACGACCCAGCAACCGTTGTCCCCGCACGGCAGGACTGTTAGACCCGGCTCTCCGGCCCGACTCGGGCCCAAAACTGCCTTTGTCCTGTGCACACCCCCTTTCCGACCCAGGAAGCCCTTGCCCAACGTATTGGAGCCCACCCTGCGTGCCCCCACCCAAGGTAACATAACCCGAGGATCGCCAAGCCAGGCTCAAATTCGGGAGGCGGCACAGTTACAGAGCAAGTCACTGGGGTCGGCCCAGCGGGCCGGCCGCGCAGGGTCAAGCCGGGCGCAGTCCGCGCCGCGGCGCAGATTGTCAGATTGCGGGGGTCAGTGCGCACGAAGGGCAGGGAGGGCGCGCGGCGTGCCGGGCAGAGGCCGCTGCCTCGACGCGCACGCGGCAGACGCGGCCCCGGTCGCGGTCGGCGCCGGCGCCGGAGCGAGAGCAGAGGGCCGCGCGCGCGGGGGCGCCGGAAAAAAGAAGCATCAGGCCCCCTCGCACGCGGGCTCAAAGGGCTCGTGCGCCCGCAGGTCCCAAACGGCGTCGCGGCAGAACCAGTCCGCGTCCTCGTCTGCGGCGGCGATGGGGCCCCAGTGCGCGTCCGGCACCACCCGCCAGCGCTCGCAGCGGCTGCACTGCACCCAATGCACCTCGACGGGCTCCGCGGCGGCGGCCTTTGGTTAGGGGGGTGGGGGTGGAGATACGTTTTTGAGGGTTTGCGGGGGTTTTGGGCGGTTTCAGCTGGGTGCTGTGTTTGCACGGCGCTTTCGGTTTTGGCGGGTGGGTGTCTGGACCCCGAGCAAACCCCTTGCGGCCTTGCAGCCAGGCATGAACCCCCCTTATTCAAAACCCACCGGCTGCGGCTCCTCCTCCTCCTCCTCGTCCTCGTCGGGCTGATGGGGTTTGGCGGGGGACAACAGGGGGCGGTCAGTGCGCAGCGGGCGGGGCAACAGCAGGGCGCGGGACGGACCTCGAGGCCGCCACTGCAGCAAGGGGCGCCCCAGGGCGCGGGGCGATGCTCGCAACGACGGCCGGGCCCTGCGCCCCTTTTTCAAAAAGGAAAACGCCAATCATATGCGCGCGCGCGCCCACCTCCTGGTATGTCAGCGGCCGGCCCCTCGGCCGCCCCCTCGGCTTCGGCGCCGCCGCCGCGCCGCCGCCGACGCCGCCCGCCGCCGCGGCCTGCAGCAGGCGCAGCCGCAGGTCGTGCAGGCTCAGCCCCGAGCCCGCGGCGTGCACGCTGCGCCAGCCGTCGTCGCCCTGCTTGCTGGGCGTCTGCAGGCGCTTGACGTGCACCGAAAATGCGCTGGCGGTGGCAAACTTGGTGCCTTTTGGGGGGAAGGGGGGTTTGGAGGGTTAGTGCTATCACTAAGTAGGTGCGTGGGGTGTGCGAGAGAGAAGGAGAGAGCGTGCGTGTGCACTTGGGGGTTGAGAGTCAGTGAGAACTTGCCAGCAGCTTCCCCGCAGCTTCCCCGCAGCATCCCCGCAGCTTCACCACAGCTTCCCCCCAGCTTCCCACCCACCTCCATACACGATCGTCCCGTCCGGCAGCAGCTCCCCCTGCGTGGCGCTGTTCTTGTACGAAACGGTCACGGCGTCGGGCCCGGGGCGGATGAGGCCGGCGTCAATCAGGTCCTGCCGGGGTGGGGGCGGGGGCGGGGGTTGGGGGTTGGGGCCTTGGGGGTTGGGGGTGGGGGCGGGCCGGTGTTTCGCTTTTGCGTCGGTTTTGCGCGCTGGTTGGCGCTGCTTTCTTGCGCCCGCGCCGCGTGCCGGCCCTGATTGCTTGTTGGGTGTCTTCCCGCGGGGCCGCCACTGCCGCCGCCGCCGCCGCCGCCGCCGCCGCCGCCGCCGCCGCCGCCGCCGCCGCGCCGCCGGGCAAAGCAGGCGGGCCGCGGCTCTGCTGAAACCAGCCGCCACCCGATCCACCGCAGGCCCCCGCGGGGAACGGCGCCGCGGGGCGCACCTTGATTGTGACGTTTGGCACGGCCGGCTTGGGCTTGGACGGCGGCGCGCCCGCGCCCGCCGGCGCGCCGGCGGCGGCCTTGGGCGGCGCCGCGGCCTTGGCCGGGGCGGCGTCGTCCCCGGCACCCGCGGCGGCGGTGGCTTCTAGGGAACCCTGGCGAGAGCGGGCGGGACAAAGGGCGAGGGATGAGTCAGGGAGGGATCCCAAAACACGCCGCCGAGTTCGCCAGAGCGGGCGCGTGCGCCCCTCAAACCAGGGCGCAAGAAGCGGCGTTGCGGCTGCGCCGCTGCGGCCCTCTGGCAGCTGCTGCTTCCCGAGTTTTCAAAACCGGCGCAGGCGCGGGCGGCGGCGCCGGCGGCGGCGGCGGCGCACCCGGCCGAAGCGGCGCTTGGCGTCGGCTCCCCGCAGGTCGGGCGCTGCAGGGCGGAGAGCGGCGGGAAGGGGCGGGGCGCTTCGGGAGAGCGGCGGCAGCAGCGGCAGCGGCAGGAGCAGGAGCAGCGGCGGCGGCACCCCGCGACGCGGCGTCGGTTTCTGCGACGCCCCGGCGGCCCCGGCCCCGGCGGCCCAGCCGGGCGCTCGACTGGCACGCCTGCTGCTGTTGCGCGCGCGGCACGCGGCGTGCGGCGCGCGGCGGGAGCGCACCGTATGCGACGCGCGCGCCGAGCTCGAGCACCTTGCCGCTCGTGCCGCTGACCAGCAGCGGCGCCGCGTAGGTGCTCAGGTCGAGCGCCATGCCCGCGCAGGGGGCCGTCAGAAGGGCCCCGCACTGCTCCCTGGAGCCGATTTCTAGCGCGGCCTCGCTGTTGCGGCCCCCAGTCGCGCCGCGCGGCGTGATCAGCGGGGAGCACGGGTGAGCGCGGCTTAAAACTGAAGGAGTATCCAATGGAACGCGTAAAATGCGGGGCTGGGGTGAAAAGCGCTCCTCTGGGAGGCCCCAGATCGGCTTGGAAGCTGCACCCAGGCTGCCCCAGGCTGGCGTCGAGGCCCCGACCCCGGGGGGCTCGATGGCGTGTTTTCGAGGTTCGTAACCACCTTTTCAAGCGACCCCCATCCCCTCCGCCCCTCCCCTTGGCGTGCCTCCGCCACCCTCGCGGAACGGCCCCAGCCAGCCAGCCCTCGCGCGCCCTCCCCGCTCCAGAATGCTGGTATCTCGCCTGGCAGCCGGCCTGGCGCGGCTGGGCAGCGGCGGCGGCCCCGCGTGGGGCGCGGCGTTCGCTACAAACGTGGTCGTGCCCGCGCTCGGCGAATCCGTTACCGACGGCACGCTCTGCGCAGGTCCGGGGGCGGCGGCGCCGCAGCCGGCCGCGCGCAGGCACGCGCCCGGGCCTTAGGCAGGCTTCGCGCAGGCCCCCCGGCGCGCCGTGCGCGCCGCCCGCCTGCGGCGCTCCGCCGGCGGTGGTTGCTGTCTGCCGCCGCGGGGACCGCCGCCGCAGCCGCCGCAACCCGCCGACCCCGCGACCCGCCCCACCGCAGTCCTGAAGCGCGCCGGTGACCCTGTCCGTGAGAATGATGTCATCGCGCAGATAGAGACCGACAAGGTGCGACACCTGCGTCGGGGCCCCGGGCAGCTGCCCGCCGCTGCGCAAAACGGGGCTCACGCCTCCCGCTTGCGGCTGCTGTTGAGGCTGCGAGCCCCCTTTTCGGCACCCAACTGCCCCGCACCCGCAGCTGCCCCAGCTGCCCCACACCAGCAGCTGCCCCAGCTGCCCCGCACCCAGAAGCTGCCCGACAGCAGCCGCTGCCCCTTATCCGCACGCGCACAACACTCAAGCCGCCCCTCCCCCCCTCTGCCCCTCTGCCCCGCCCCTGCCCCCACCTCCAAAGGTGACAATTGACATCAAGGCACCCTGCGACGGCACTGTCCTCGGCATCCTGGTCAAACCCGACGACACAGTCATCCCCGGGCAGCTGATCGCCACCGTCGACCAGGCCGCCGCGCCCACAGGGCTGTTCACGGCCGCGCCGGCGGCGGCGGCGCCCGCGGCGGCGGCGCCCGCGGCGGCGGGCAGCAGCGGCGGCGGCGCGGCGGCGGCGGCGGCGGCGGCAGCGCATGGGCGCGTGCCGGGGATAAAGTTCCCCCCGCGCGCGACGCCCGACGGAATTCGCATCAGCTCGCTGCCGGCGGCGGAAGCTGCGTCCTGGCAGCAGCAGGCCGTCGGCGGCGGCGGCGGCGGCGGCGCGCCGGCGCCCGCGGCGGCGGCCCACGCGGCGGCGGCGGCAGCGGCGGCGCCCGCGCACGCGGCGCACGCGCCGCCGCCGCCGGTGTCGGCGTCGGCGGCGGCGCTGGGCCTGACGGCGCGCGCCAAGGTGCGGCGCCCTCGGTGGCCTTGCGTTTGTCGGCGCGGAAGGCAGGCTCTGAAGTGTGCTGCAGCGGAAGCAGCTTCCCTTTTGACTGAGCAGCAGCGTGCGCTCTGCGAAATTGCGCTGCGCTCTGCCTAAAAACAGCCCCCCTTCCCCACTCTCCCCCCTGCCCCCTGCAGGTGGTGACCACGCGCCTGAAGGAGCAGCCCGCGCGCATGCGCATGACAGAAAGGGAGCTCGAGGCCATCATGCTGGGCGGCGCCACGGACTGAGGCGGGGAGCTCGCGGTCTGCTGCTGCTAAAGGGGGCTTGCAGCCGGCTCTGGCGGTCAAACGCCAATGGAGCGGGGGCCCGTCGGTCAACGAGGGCCCACGCGCTGCCCTGTACAAGTGCGCCGCGGCGGGCCGCGCACCGGTGGACCGCGTGCCTGGTGCGGCGCTGTGCGCTGTGCTGTGGTGGGTGTAAAGCTAGGCGCGCTGAGGTGACGGTCGGTGTCGCGGTCGTCGCCGTGAACGGCGCGTGAAGCTGCCTGGCAGTCACCGAGTGACGCAGCGCAGCGCTCCTGAATTGGCGGGCGAAGGTGCCGGGGTGCTGCACAGTTTTGGCATGCCACCAGCAGTCCAGCACATCAGCAAGCGGCTGAGAGGGGCTGTGCCGCGCGTGCTGCGTCGTTGCGCCGCGCTGCGCCGCCGCTGCCGCTGCCGCCGTCTGGCCTCTGGTCCGGCCGCAGGCCAGCGTGATACGGTAACAGCAGCCGTTCCTCTCTCCGGCCACGCGGGAGGAGGAGGAGGCCGCGGGCAGCGAGATCAGTCCCTCCCCCGCCTCGCCCCAGCCGATGGAGGACCCAGACGAAGAGTGGCGAGAGTACCCTGTCTGGCTCCAAGCGGCAGTGAGGGATGAGGCAGGCGACAAGACAGCGCGCGTGGTGGATGCCGACAACTGCGGAGGTGGGCGGTCTGCGCTGCAGCGCGCGGAGCGCGGCGCTCTGAGCTCTCCCGCGCCCATATTGTGACCCCTCCCCTCGCTCGCAACGCAGACACCCCCCAAAATGGCCGCGTTCGCGTCAAGGTGCGACTGCAGTCCGTCCTGAACCGTGCGGGCGGCGCCCTGCTGATCGAAAGCGGCCGGCGACGCGCCCGGCGCGCTGCGCGCGCAGCCCGCCGCTGCGGCGGAAGCGGCCGCCCCGCCGCCCCGACGCGCCCAACGGCGGCAGCTGCCCCCTCCCCCACAACCCGCAGGCCATCGAGCTGCCCGACACGCTGGAGCAGGCGGTGGGGTGCGCGCGGCAGCGCTACGTGGTGCAGGAAAACAGCGTCGTCCTGCTCACAGGTGGGGGGGGGGCTTGGGGAGCCGGCTTGAGGGCCCGGCTTGAGGGGCCGGCTTGGGGGCCCGGCTTGTGGGCCCGGCTTGGGGGGGACCGGGAGGGCGGGCGGCAGCGCGGCGGGGTGAAGAGAGAGCGGCAGTTGCGCCAGAGCGAAAGCAGGGGTGCGGCCTGAGAACCGCAGCGGGGCGTGGCGCGGCGTTTGGGTGTTCCAGAGTGCAGCGAGAAGGAAGGGGGCGACGAGCGCCCGCCGCTGCGCTGCTCTTTTGCCGCCTCAAACGCCGCCGCCGCCGCCGCCGCCGCCGCCGCCGCCGCCGCTGCTGCCGCTCCGCAGCCGGCCCCTCCGAGCAGCCCTACATAGGGCTGGTGCAAAAGGTGCGCCCAAACGCACAGGGGGTGCGCGCCCCCACTTTGCAGGGCGTGCGCGCGCCCGATTGGACAGCTGGCGCGGCGGCTCGTGGGGCCGTGCTGGCGCGAGCTTCGCGGCGGCGTGGGGGCGCGGCGGCTTGGCTTGGCGCTTTCGGCGGCGGCCGTTTGAAGCGCAAATCCTTTGCGCGCGGCCGATTCGGGTGCCGTGCCGGCCCAAACAAACGCCCCACCCCATGCCGGCCCCACCCCCATCCCAGATTTGGATGGAGGAGGGCGCGGAGAGCGAGGAGCGGGAGGGGGGGCGCTGGTACAGCCCCCAGAGCTTCTTCTTCGAGGTGGGCTTTCTGTCCGATGCGGCGGTCCGCGTTTGCGAGGCCCCTGCACCACCCGACCAGCAGATGCAAAGCGCAACAGCCCCGTCTCACCAGCCATACCCACACGCCGGTCCTCACAGCTCTACTACCTCAACCCAACACCCAACACCCCCCATACACCCCTACCCGAAACGTTCAAAACATCCCCCCCCCCCACCCACCCCCGCAGATGTACTATTTCTACCGCTACCGGGAGGTGGTCAACTCCGACGGCGCAGGCATGGCCGCCCACCCCCTCGCCCTGCAGTCCGGCACCAGCGGCGGCGTGCTCAAGGTGGCAAAGGGGCGCAAAGGCAAGCACGGGCGCGCGCCCGACGCGGGCAGCGAGCGGCAGCTGATGTTTAGCAACCACTGCACGTGGGAGGAGGAGGACGAGGCGGCGAGGGCGATCTGCGCAGAGTCTTTCCTGTACGCGGTCCAGGTGGGAAGGGGGGGTGCCCGCATGTTCTATGGTTTTGGGGCTTGGGTTTGGGGGGGAGCCGCGCCGCGCTGCCCGAAGCACCGAAAGACCGCCGCCGCCGGCCAGCGAGCGAGCGGAAAGACGCCCCCCTGGCCCGGCCGGCCCGCCCGCCCGCCCGCCCGGCCCACGCGCCCCACGCGCCAACGCGCCGCCGTACGCGGCCAGCCTCGCGCCCCATGCGCCCGCCCCAAACCCACGCGCCCGCCCCCCCCCCCAAAAAAAGGTCCACTGGCTGACGGAGCGCGACGCGCTGCCGCTGCTTTACTACGAAGCCGCAGACGGCAGCCTCCACCAGCGGCGCGCGCCCGGCTTTGTGGTGCGGTTCTTCAACTACTTCGACGCCCCCGTGTGGCACAAGCGGCCCAGCAGGGTGTACGGGCTGGAGCAGGCGTGGCCGCACGAGGCGACGCGCGCGCTGGTGAGCCCGGGAGGGGGGGGGAGGCGTGCGCGCGCTCCCTTGGCGTCGGCATGCGCGAGCCCCTTGCAGCCCGCCCCCCAAACCTCCCTCTCCGAAACCGGGACTCCTTTCCCTCCCGAACAAACCCTTCCCCCCCTCTCCAACAAAACATGACAGGTCAAGAAGCTGCTGCGGGAGTACCGGGAAAAGGACGGGGAGCGGGCCGCCGCCAACCAGCGCCTGCTGGGGAAGCACGGGGCGGCGGGGGGCGCCAAGCCGGCGGCGGCCGCCGCCGGGCAGCAGCCGGGGGGGCCGGCGCCGCGGCTGGACTGCCCCTCGCCGCGGCTGGGGGGACTGGAGTCTCCCGCGGGCGGCGGCGGCGACGGGGAGGCCGGCGGCAGCGACGGTGGCTTCGGCTGACCGATTTTGACCGCACTGCTCACCTTGAATAAACCGCCGCTGCGTTGATGTCCAGACTTTCCGGGCCCGCCGATGCGCGCCATGTGTGTGCATGTAAACCAAGCTCAGCCTCCATCCAGTCGCCCCGGTTCGGGGGCTCCGAGCAGCGCGCAGTGCGGCATCTGCGGCACTGCGGTCTGCGTCGACTTGCTGGGCCCAGGCTGGCCCAAGGCCTCCCCAGGTCTCCGCGAAGCTGGATTGCGCTGGCCCTAAGCCTGTTTCCCGGTTCATGTAAGTTCCATTCCGCACCGCACGGGCCTCGCGCGCGCCCGCTCGCTTGTTTTCAGGCCGGCAACCAGCTCCACCCGTCCTCTGGGGCAGCTCGGTCGTGAGGGCGAGACCCTTATCGTATTACGGCAGCTCCAAAGCCCATGATAAGGCAGGCAGGGCGCAGTGCGCGCCCGCTGGCGGGCGGCAGTGTGGCAGCACTGCTGCTGCTCATCATTGGGCCCGCCTTGGCCTGCTCATCAGTGGGCCCGCCGAAGCTCTACGGCTACAGCGTAAAAAATGAGATGCCGCACGACCCCAACGCTTTCACGCAGGGTGCGGGCGCCGCCGCGCGCCGCGCCGCTGTGCCCACCCGCCGCACCTGCCGAATCCTCCCGGCCGCCCAGCGGGCCGCGGCGCACCGGGCCCTGTGTATCGTCGGGCGGAGCGCACTTGAGCTGATCTGGAGCAGCGGAGCAGCGGCTGCGGGCCCGCAACCCCGCCGAAAAACGCCTCCGAAAGCGCCGCCCGCCGCCCGCCGCCCGCCGCCAGGCCTGGTTTACGCCCCCCGCTGCACTGGGCCCAACGGCGGGCCGCCCTGCGAGGACTTTTTCTACGAGTCGACGGGTGCGCTGCTGCTTGCTGCTGGTTGTGGGCCGCGCTTGGTTGTGGGGCGCGGCGCGGTTTGGTCGACTCGCAACGCCGCCACATAGGGCGAGCCCGGGCCTGGGCTTTGGGGCTGGTTAGACGTTTGCGAACCACGCAACCAGCCCCAAACCCCCAGGCCCCCAGGGGCTTTAGGTGCCATTTGGGTTTGCTTTTCTTGGGGGTTGAAACCACCCCTTCCCTCGCGGCACCCTTGCCCCACCCATTCCCTCCCACACAACCCCCACCCCTTGCCCCGCATCGCCCCACCCCTTGCCCCCACTCATCCCCACCCCCCCAGGCCTCTACGGCCAGTCGGACGTGCGGCTGGTGAAGGCCGCCACCGGCCGCACCGAGCGCCGCACGCCGCTGGACGCGCGGTGGTTTGCCGAGGGGCTGGCGCGACTGGGGAACAGGCTGTACCAGGTAAGGGGGGGGTGGAGTTTGTTGTTTGGGAGGGGGGGGCTGTGGAGTTTTTTTTTTGGGGGGGGGCTGCGGAGTTTGTTTTGGGGGCTGGGCTGTGGATTTTGTTAGACCTGGAGGCCCGCTCGCTTGGCGTGTGTACAAATCCAAGCAAGCAAGCAAGCAAGCACACACGCCCGCAATGAACCCAACCAACCCAACCAACAAACCAACCAACCAACAAACAAACAAACAAACCAAACAAAACAACCAACCAAACCAGGTGACGTGGCGCGGCCCCGACGGCTTCATCTACAACGCGACCGACCTCTCCCGCATCGGCGCGTTCAAAACGCCGCTGACAGACGGCTGGGGCCTCGCCACCGACGGGCAGCTGCTCGTCGCCAGCGACGGCAGCTCCACGCTGACGTGGCTGGACCCCGCGGCTGGGTTCAGGGCGGTCAAACGGGTCAGCGTGAGGGCGGGGGAGCGGCCGGTGGAGCAGCTGAACGAGGTGGGGGGGGGGGGTCGCGCCCGCGCTGCTGGCTCCTTTTTGGTCTCGGCGGCGGCGGCTGGTTGCTTTTTGGCCGCGCCCAACCTGCGCCAAAGCGCCCCAAAGCCCCCCCTCTCCCCCCCTGCAACCCCAACCCCGACCCTCATCCCATTTCCCAACCCCAACCCCAACTCCCCAACCCCCCAAACCCCCAAACCTCCAGCTGGAAATGGTCGATGGGGAGATCTGGGCCAACATCTGGCAGACGGAGTGCGTGGCCCGCATCTGCCCAGAGACCGGGCAGGTCACCGGCTGGCTGCTGCTCAACGGGCTGAGGGCGGCGGCGGCGAAGAGCGGCGCGCCGCCGGGCGCGCGGGCGCCGGCGCCGGACGTGCTCAACGGTGCGTCGGGGGGGCGGGCGGGCGGTTTTGCTTCTGGCTAAACCCAGTTTACGAGGGGGGGGGGGGGGGCGGGGGGGGGCGGGGGTAGCGGGAGCTGGGGAGTTCGAAGGCCCCAGCGCCGCGGCGTTCAGCGGAGCCCCCGGCGCCGAGTCGTCCCTCCCCCCCCCTCCCCGCCACCCCCATCCCCCAAGAAGCGACCCCTTGCGTCAACCGCCCTTCCTTTGATGACCTCACCCACCCCACCCCACCCCCCACCGCTCCGTACCGCCTCAGGCATTGCCTATGACGCGCCGCGGCGGCGGCTGTTTGTCACCGGCAAGGACTGGCCGAGGCTGTACGAGTTGACCACCAAGCAGCTGCCCGACACGCCGGCCAACCAAAACCTCGCGCGCGGGTGCCTGAACTACGGCTTTTACGGTTAGAAGAGTGACGGCTGACGCCCGCCGGGTGACGGGGTGACGCGCTGCGGGTGGCGCCGCTGCCTGGCGCGGCAGACCCCCGCATTTAGCCCAGGGTTTGGACGCGCAAGCATGGCACAACCCCCATGCGTCCCGGTTTTGTTTCAGGCACGGCACGGCCCCACAGAATGCGCCATTTTTTTCGTCTGTGCCGACTCGCACTGTCTCCGGCGGCGCCGCGCTTCGATCCCTTTTTCCTGCGGCGCCGCAGAGGCGCCGCCGCAGCCATAGGACCCCCTCCCAACCCCACCCCTCGCCCTCCTCCCAACCGCCCGCGGCCCCGCGAACCGCTTCCCTCGCAAGCACCGCCGCTTTTGCGCCGCCAAACGCCTGCGCTGTTTTACTCTCGGTGGACCCAAAGCCGGCAGTAAACACTCACCGCAGCAGGCTTTGGGGCAGCCGCCAGCTGAATTCAAACCGCCTGGGAGGAAAAGCGCGGGGGAGCAAAACTGGGGGACGCGGCGCCGGCGCCGGCGCCGGCGCCGGCGCCTCACCCCGCCGCGACCGCCGCCCGCCCCTGCGAGCCGCCGCGCGCCCGCGCCCGCGCCGCCTGCTGCATCTCCACCTGCCGCGCCGCCGCCGTCGCCGCCGCGCGCTCCACGCCGCGCGCCGCCGCGGAGCGGCGCTTGCGCTCTGCTAGCTCTGGGTCCAGCGCGAGCGCCCGGCAGTCCGCCGCCCGCTTGTCTTCCGCCAGCGCGGCAAAGTCGATCCGCGGCGGCGTGGGGGACACGCCCTCGTGCTTGTCGAGCACGAGGGTGTCGCCGTCGCCGGCGGCCGTGACGCGGCCGGCGAAGCGCGAGCGCGCGAGCAGGCGCAGCGCGCGGAGCGCGGCGGGCTCGGGCACTCCCGCAGCTTCGTCGTCGCCGGCGGCGCCGTCCCCGTCCCCCTCCCCGTCGCCGCTCGAGCCCTCGCCGGCAGCTGCCTCCGCCTCCTCCTCTTCCTCCTCCTCAGCCTCGTCGTCGTCCTCCTCCCTGCCAAAGCCAAAGTCAAAGCCGCCGGCGCCGGCGGCGGCGGCGGTGACGGCGCCGCCGGCGAGGGCGCGCGCCGCCAGGCGGGCCTGCAGCTCCCGCATGGGGCTGGGGTCGGGTTTGGGGTTGGCGGAGGGGTGGGGTTTGGGGTGTGCGGGGTGGGGGGTGGGGGTGGGGGGTGCGCAAGCAACCAAGATAGGCGGGGAGCCTTTGCCTGCGGCCCGCCCCAGCGCCGCAGACAACGCGCCGGTGAACCGCCCCCCCCCCCCCCCCGCGCCAAACCCACCCGCTTTTGAAGCCCGTGAGCACCAGCCGCTGCACCCCCGCCTCCTCGGCCGCCGCCGCCACCGCCGCAACGCCCAGCTCCAGCGCCGCCGGCGCGCCCGCCGCCGCGCCGTCCACATCCCTCCCGCCGCCGCCGCCGCCGCCGCCGCCGCCGCCGCCGCCCGCGGCCGCCGCCCCCGCCCCCGCCGCCGCCTCGTCGCAGCCGCCGCTGCACGCGTCCGCAATCAAAATGTCCGCCCCCCCAGCCAGCCGCGCGAGCCGCGCCGGCTCGCGGCACGCGGGCGCGATGGCGACGGCGCGGCCGGGCTTGATGGGGCCGACCACCATGGCCGGGGGGATGGGCACGCCGGTGCCGTTGGGGACGGTCTCCCCGGATTTGAGCTGCCCGTAGGACGCGCCTGGGGTTTTGTTTGGGGGGTGGGGGTGGGAGTTGGGAGGTGAAGGTGGGTTCGCCGCCGTTTGCGTGAGGCTTGACGGCCGCTTGCCCCTTGCACGGGGCGTGGCTGGCCCCGCGCAGCGCGGCCGCGGCGGCGCAAAGCGAGCCCGCCACCAAGGCCCGAGGCGGCGCAAGCGCCCCCTGCCCCCTTTGCCCGCTTTCTGCAGCGGTGCTTTGGCTGCAGCAGCCCCCGCCCCCAGCCCCGCGACCGCGCCCCCATCCCCACCCCCTGCGCACCTGGCAGCACGCCCAGCGCGTCGCAGCGCGGGATGCTGATGCTTCCGGTGCGGTCCGCCTCCCGCACCGAGAACCCAAACACCGGCGGCGTGGCCGCGTCCAGCACCGTCACCGTGACCAAGGCGCTCTTGTCGGCCACGACCGACCAGGTCATGTCACCGGGTGACACCTGGGCGGACGGGTCGCCGGGCGGCGGCAGGGGGAGGGGCAGGAAGCCGGCGCGCTCGTCAAAGCTGAGGGGGCCGCCGGCGGCGCGCGAGCCCTTGCGCTGCTTGGCGCGGCCCTGTTGCGTATGTTTGGGGGGGAAGGGGCGCGGGTTTTGGGGGGGGAGGAGCGAGGGGTTTTTGGGTGCTTTGGAGGGGAGGGGCAGGCGGCTCTCGAACAGCGGCGCGGTCAAAGCGTTTAGAATGTTCCGACTCGGAACCGTTGACACACGCACGAAAAACACACCCCTCCCACACACACACTCAGAAACACAAGGCGGCGCCGCAAACAAACAACCCCGCCGACCTGCGTGGGCATGAACGCGGCCAGGTCCCCGTCCACAAAGCACCTCCACCCCCCTCCAGAACTAAAAAGTCAAAAAACACAGGCGGCGCCGCAAACAGCCCCCCAGTTCACCTGCGTGGGCATGAACGCGGCCAGGTCACCGTCCACAAAGCCCATCGGGTTGAGCTGGTCCGCCGGCATGGCCTGGCGCCAGATCTTGGCGCGGCGGTTGAAGAGCTGCGGCTCCCCGACTTCCACCGCGGCGGGGGTGAACTCGTGCACCACGATCGGCATCTCGACATAGGTCGATGACACCTGTAGCAGCGGTTTAGCAAGGCGGCAGGGGTTTAATAAGGATTGTGCGTCAGCAGGTGAATGTGAACTCGTGCACCACGATCGGCATCTCGACATAGGTCGATGACACCTGTAGCAGCGGTTTAGTAAGGCGGCAGTTGGTTGGTAAGGCGGCAGCGGTTTTGTAAGGCTTGTGCGTCAGCAGGTGGGGTGGGCTCTTTTGAGGCGCGTGCTTGTGAAACGGGCCGGACCCTTCGAGGCTGGCACGCCCCACCCTCCCCCCAAACAAACCCTGGCGTTTGCGTGCGGGGCTTGCTCGCACTGCGGGCCCAAAACAAAGAAGTCCAAAAGCGCGCCTGGTAAATGCTGGCCAGGAACTCGGCAGTGCCGGGCGGGCCGTACACGTGGACGGGGATGTCTGCGTTCTCGTGCCCGTGCTCCCGCGCCGACCCGACGGTGCAGATCAGCCCGGGCAGGCCGAGGGCGCGCTCGGCGCGCAGCGAGGAGACGAAGATCCGGAAGATCTGGGGGCGGGGCGGTTGGGGGTTTTGGAGGTTTTGGGGGGGAGGGGCGATCGGGAGGTTTCGGAGGTTTTGTGGAAGGGGGGCGGTTGGGTGTTGTAAAGGGGTTTTGCGGTGTTTGTTGATAAGTGTTGCAACAGCAGCAAAACGAGCTGCCGCGGAATCCAATAAAAACCAGCAGCCCTTGCCCGCCCCCAAACCGCACCTTGCTGGGCCGCAGGTGGTCGATCCCCGCCACCTGCCGCTGCGTGTCCTCCCCCGCATCAAACAGCCAGACGTCCTTGCCGCGCAGCAGCGCGACGCACGGCGCGGTGCGGCGCGCGCCGGCGGCCTCGCCGGAGGTGCCGATGAGGGTTACCATCAGGTTGCTGCGGTTGTTCTGCGGCGGGCGGGGGTTTGGGGTTTGGGTTGTTTTTTTGGGTTTGGGCCTTGTCGTCGGAGTGTCCCGCACCTTGCTGCGACTGCCCTCCAACATGCGCCCCCCCCCCCCAAAAAAAAACTCGAAAGGACGGGCCCCTCGCGCCGCCCCCCCGACTCACCGCAATCACCAGCTCCTCCTCCTCCGGGGCCAGCCCCAGCTTCCTCACGTCGTACGAAAAGCCCCTCCCCCCCGGCGGGAACGGCGGCAGCGCCTCGAGCGGCACGCCCGCCGCGGCGCAGACGGCGGCGCCGTCCTCCGGAGACATCGGCCCGCCCTCGGCGACGGTGTTCAGCAGCAGCCGGCGCGCGCGCGCCTCGGGGGACGCGTCGGCGGCGGGGCGCGGCAGCGGAGGCGCGGCCGCCGCGGCGCGGGCCGGGGCGGAGGCGGGGGTGGCGGGGCCGGCGGCGGCGCCGCTGCTGCTCGCGCCGCGGCCGCTGGCGCGGCGCTCCTCGTCGCGCCGCCGCCCCTCCTGCTCTGCGGGCTCTCGTGCGCCGGCCCGCGGGGGCTTCCCCGCCTCCGGCCCTCCCGCTGCCGCCGCTGCCGCCGCCGCGCCCGCTGCGTCGCCCCTGGCGGCCGCGCCCCTCGCCGCCGTCGGCCGCCGCGCCTTGCGCGCCGCGGCCGCGGGCTCCTGCTCCGCCGCCGCGGCCGCCGCCGCCGCCGCGGCGGGCGCCTCTGGCTCCGCGCGCTTTCCCCCCACAGCGCCGCCGCCGCCGCCGCTGCCGCGCGCCTCGTACTCACGCATGACCGCCTCGTACAGCGCCTCCGCCAGCTCAGCCTTGGACGCGCCCTCGCCCGCCGGCGCGCGCAGCCGCGCGAGCTCGGCCCGCACCTCTGAGACCCTGAGCTTGAGCAGCGCCGCCTTTGAGAGGCCGCCGCGCTTGGGGCGCGCGCCCTCGGGCCAGCGCACGAGGTCGGCGGGGGTCGCGGCGGGGGGCGCGGCGCGTGGCGGCGGGAGCGGCGGCCGGCGGCGCGGGTGGCGGAGCGGCGGCGGCGCCGCCGCCGCCGACGGTGCGCCGTGCGGGCGGGCCGCGCGGGGCAATGCCCCTGCCATTGTCACGCTGCTGCTGCTGCCGTCGGTTTGCACTCCCCCAGCTCAGCGCGTGCGCCGCTGCCAGGCCGGGGAGACCGGGACTTGGCGGGCGCCGGGGCACCGCGCACTCAGGAAGGCCTTTTCTAGCGGGGCGCTCGACTCAAAACCAATCGCAGGTTCAGTCTCTATCGATTCACCTGTCCTCGCCGGTCTTTCCCACTCGTCCCCTTGTCCACGCACCGCAGCACCCCCCCAGCAGCGGCCCCGCGCCAAGCGATGGCGCCGTGCGTCGCGACCACCACCGGCCGGCCAATGGCCGCGCTGCAGCAGCAGCCGCGCGGCGCCCGTGCGCCCGCGGCCGCCCCGCCGCAGCAGCGGTGCCGCGCCGCCGCCGCGCCGCGCCGCGCCCCGGCCCCCTCCCCCGCCGCCGCCGCGGCAACCGCGCCCCCCCGCCGCGCCGTCGCGGCGCGCGTCGCCGAGCCGGGCTCCAGCGGCGCGCCCGCGGGGCAGGTCTCCTCCGAGCTCATGGCCTCGATGGAGGCAAAAATCGCGGCCGCGCTCGAGGCGCAGGCCGTGCGCGTGCAGGACATGTACGGCGACGGCCGCCACGTCAGCATCGACGTGGTCGCGGCGGCGTTCGAGGGGAAGAACAGCGTGGCGCGGCAGCGGCTGGTCTACAAGGTGCGTTTTTTTTGGTTGGGGCGGGGGGGAGGGGCCCGCGGGGGAGGGCTGGGGGTGGCTGGGGGGCGCACCAAACGCCCGCGGCGGGCCCCGCGCAGCGCGGCCGCAGCGCCCCGCTGCCCCGCAGGCCGCCGCATCCGCTGCCGCCTATCGCCCGCGGCCCCGCCGCTGGCCCGGCCCCCCGCGCTGACCGCCCCCCCACCCCCCCCCCCCCAAGCGCTGACCCCCCCCCCCCCCCCGGGTGACCGCCCCCTCCTGCCCCCCCCCAAAGGCCATTTGGCTGGAGCTCCAGGAGACGGTGCACGCGGTGGACGCGATGACCACCAAAACGCCAGAGGAGGCGGGGAAGCAGTGAGCGCGGGGGCGAGGCGCCGGCGGGCCGATTGGCCCGCCGCCTCGTGAGGCGCGCCCCGGCCGGGCGCGCCGACGCGCGCCGGCGCGCCGGCCTGCCCGCGCAATTTCGCATTGTTTCGAGCGCCCCATTGTCCTTGTCTATCTGGAGTAATCTGACACAGTAAAATCCGTTCATCCGCTAGTGTGTGGGGGCGGTGTTGCGGCGGGGGCAATGGGGCTGGCTGGTCGCTCGGACCAGCCCAACACGGGGGGCGAAAACCGGCCATCGGCGGGCTCCCGGGGGACGCCCTTTGCTCCTGGCCCTGGCGCACTCACCAATGTGCTTGCCCCTGGCCGTCGGGGGGAAGGAGGGGGCACAGTGCACGGTGCGCCAGGGCCGGGCCTCGGCCTGACGAAGGTGTCGAGAAGCTGTTCGCCCCATCGGCATTGACCAGACGCGCGCCACCTGGGCGCGCCTCACTTCTTCCCAGAACAGCAACCATGTCGTGGCTGCGCGGAACCGTCAAGGAGGTGCTCTCGGGCGACAGCCTCACCATCGTGGGGGGCGCCAAGCCCGGGACCGTGCCAGCGGAGAAGCGGCTCACGCTGTCCTCCCTGATCGCCCCCAAGCTGGTGCGCGGGGCGGGCGCGGTGGAACGGAATCCTGCGGCAGCAGGATCGGGCCGAGGGCCCCGTTTGCCCGGCTGCCGGGTGGACGTTGCACCCACTGCTGCTGCCCCCGCCCGCCACGTCCCCTCCCGCAGGGCAAGCGCGATGGCACCACCAAGGACGAGCCCTTCGCATGGCAGAGCCGCGAGTTCCTGCGCAAGAAGCTGATTGGGCAGGTGTGTAGGGGGTCGCGGAGAACCAGATCGCAGTCGCCGAGCTCGCCCGGCGCTCAAACGCCGTCCCCCGCCCCATCACGCCTCCCTTTCCCGCAGTCCGTGGTCTTCCGGATCGACTATGTCGTCGAGGCCATCGGCAACAAGGAGTTCGGCTCGGTCTTCCTGCCCTCTGGCCAGCAGTCTGAGAACGTGTCGCTGAGCATCGTGCAGAACGGCTGGGCAAAGGTGGGCATGCGCGCGGGCATGATCATGGCCAGGGCATGATCGCAGGGCGGCGCCCGCATGCCCGCAGCAGCCGCGGCGCCCCCGTCCCCGGCAGGCCGCCGCAGGCGCATGCCTCGGCAACCGCCCCCCATGCGCGACCCGCCCCCGGACCGCCGCCCCCGCCCCCTCCAGGTGCGCGAGACCGGCTCCCAGCAGTCCCCCTACGTCGAGGAGCTGCGCAAGGCCCAGGAGGCCGCCCAGCAGGCCGGGGCCGGCCTGTGGACCAAGGTGCGCAGCGGCGCTCAGCGCATGCAGAAAGGGCCGCCCCCAACGGGACTGCACCTTTGTGGGGGGGGGCGGGGCGAGGCAGGCTTCCCCCAGCGCGCCGCGCCCCTCGCGCACGCCGCGGGCGCGGCGCAGCAGGCGCCGGCGACGGCTCGGGCGCCCCAACCGCCCAACCGCCCGCCGCTCCTCCCCCCCCTCCCCCGCCCCCCCAGGACTCCGCCGCGCTCTCCGCCGCCGTCCGCCCCCCCGCCCCCGAATCCTTCAACGCCATCGACTTCCTCCAGAGGGTCGGCAAGAGCAAGCCCGTGGCGGGCATCGTGGAGGCGGTGCTCAACGGCAGCACGCTGCGCGTCACGCTGCTGCCGGACCTCACGCCGGTGAGAAGCACGCCCGTTTTTTTTTTTTTTTTTTTTT
>BDRX01000118.1:0-80908 GCA_003203535.1 Raphidocelis subcapitata | reverse complement strand
CCCCCCCCCCAACCCCCAACCCCCCCCCCCCAGGGGCATCTTCGAGTACGGCGACCCGGGGGACAGCGACGACGAGGCGGAGCCCGCGCGCAAGCCCGCGCCCCGCGGCGGCCGCCGCTGAGCCCCGCGCCGCCCGCGCACTGGCCGGCGCCCGCGCGCCGGCCGGCGCCCGCGCGGGGGCGCGTTTTGCCGCGGGCGGCAGGGGTGGCGGGGCGAGGCCTCTGAGGGGGTCGGGCCGCCGCCGCAGCCGCTCCAAAGCCCGGGCCACCTGGGGAGGTGTGCGTGGGAGGGCTCGCCGTCCGCCGCGCCATCGACTCTGCTGCATTTTTCCCGCCGCCGCCGCGTTTGCAGCGGGCGCGCGGGCCAGCGGCGGCCGCGCACCACTGCGTGCCCGCCGCCGCGTGCGCGCCCGCGGGCCGCAGAGCGCCGGCGCGCGGCCCATGACACCACGCCCGCAGCCCCCACCGCGAGCATTGCTTTTTTGCCCCGAGCGGCCGCCGCCGGGGGTGCGCCTTTGAGCTGTTCCGTGTGGGCGCGCCAGCCCTGCGCATGTGGTGTGTAACAGTGTAAGGCGCCGTGCCGTTTTGGAACAGGAAAGGCTTGCTGCCACAACGGGGGGGGAGGGGGGTGGCAAGGGGTTGTCGTGGCAACCAAAGGGGGGCTGCGGTGGCACAGGGGGAGGCGGGGAACGCAGGGCGCCCTTTGGAACGATGATCTGTTGATGGTGACCTGTTGTGCTGCTTTCTTACAGTTTTTGAGGGCCGGCGATTTGATGGTTACTCCGCCCACAGCATCGTGGGATCCTATACCGGGCCGCCTTTTTCAACCTCCCGCCCGCCGCCCGGTCCGGCGGTGCGTCGGGTGCACAAGCAAGCATCACCGCATCAGCGGATGGGCAAGCAAACGGCGTGTGGGGCAGTCCAAAAAAAAGACCCGCGGCCAACCGCCGCAAAGGCCAAAAACCAACTGCCCCACCCTTCAGCGCGCGGCTCTCCCCCGTCCCGCGCCGCAGCGCGCGCCGGCGGGGGCAAGCCGCAGACGCCGAGAAACTTCGAGGGCCGGCGATGATGATGAAAAAACGGGGGTATGAATGCGTGCCCCAACCAGTTGGTATGCTACGATCACACCACCACGAATACACCCGATCCCATCAGAACTCGGAAGTTAAGCGTGGTTGGGCTTGACTAGTACTGGGTTGAGGGATCACCTGGGAACCCCAAGTGCCGTAGCGTTTTGGCGGCCCACCAATGAGGGCCGCCACTTCGCGGTATGGCTCGCTTGAGACTGAGTCAAGCGCGCGGCGCGCGCGCAGCCGCCGCCGCCGCCGCCCCCGCCGCAGCCCACAGCCAACGAAAAGCGCATGTGAGGGTCGCGGCGCCATATTCTGTGCCAGGAGGGCCGGGTTTTGAGGGGGAGAGGGTTCGCAGGGCGGGCAGCTGCCTCCGAAGTGTGATGACACGCTCTCGCACAAACGCCCCGCCCCTCACGGCCATTTCCAAACCCCGAACGCGCCCAGTTTACTGCCCCTCGATCGGCCGCGCCATACTCACGCGACGTGGCGTAGAAAGCCCGCGCTCGGTGATCACGAACGCTCGCGCGGCCCGCCGAGACACGACCGGGGCCGCCGGACGACGCCAGCCGCTTGGATCGCATCGGAGACCGCCTGCAGGGGCCCGCCGAGGGCCGCAAGCCGCGCCCCGCCGCAGCCGCCCCCAGCCGAGCCGCGCCACGCGCGCGCGCGTGCACGCCGGCCCGCCGACAATCCAATGGTGCGGCCGCGCGCGCCGCCCGCGCCCGATGCGGCGGCCCGCGCGCGATCGTGTGGCAGGTTGCCAGCGGGCGCGCCGGCGCTCGCCGACGCGCCGCCGCCGCCGCCGCCGCCGCCGCCGGCGCCTCACTCCTTTGTCAACGCCCATGCATGCGCTCCGACGCGCGAGCACGCCCCAAACGCCAGTCCCCGCGCGCGCCGAAAACCCAGCCCCCCACCTTCACGCGCGCCGAAACCCAGCCCCCAACCCCGCGCGCCCAAACCCGACCCAACCCCCGCAACCCCAGACGCGCCTCGCGCCCGCCCCCGCGGGCGCCGCCCCCGAAGCCGCCTGTGCCGCCGGCCCCGCCGGCGACGCCGCCGCCGCCGCGGGCCGCCGCGTCTCGGACGCCTCGACCGCCTCCTCGGCTTCCGAAGACGCCGCCGCCCCCCGCGTCGTCGCCGTCATCAAGCCCTCCCCCATTGGCGCCGGCGCCGCCGCCGGCGGCGGCGCCGGCGCCGCGGCAAAGGGCGGCGCGCCGGACGCGTGCCGCGAAGACTCCAAGGCGGCCCGCGACCAGTCCGAGGCGGCGCGCGCGGCGTCCGAGGCGTCGTCGGACGCCTCTGACAGCGAGGGCAGCGGGGGGGAGGGGAGGGAGGAGGTGGTGCTCTCCGGCAAGGTGCGCCCGGGGGGGGGGGGGGCGGGGCTTGGGGAGGGGGCTGGGGGTTTGGGAGGGGGGCCACGGAACGGGGCTGGGGCTTCATGCAGGGAAGAACAGGGCATTGGGGCAGCCCCTCGGCCTCCTCGGCGCGCGATTGGTCGCGGCGGGGCCTGCCGCTTTGCCTCAGTACGCCGCCGCCCTTGCCGGCGGGCGCTCCCCCTGCCCAAACCACCACTCAAACCACCAACCTCCCGCCCCCCCCCCCCCCTCGTCCCCGCCCCAGATTCTGGACGCGCCCTGCGGCGTGCGCGTTTGGTGCGACGGGCTGGGCCCCAGCAGCCGGCAGCCCTGGTGGGAGGAGACGCTCGCGCTGGTGTCGCTGGCGGTGAGGGCAGGGGGGGGAGGGGGTGTTTTTTGTGTGTTTGCGTGTGGGAGGGGCTGTGGGTTTTGAGGGGCTGTGCAGGCTGCCAGATGCGATGGCAATCTATTATCGGCCCCTTCCCTCCACCCAAACGAATAGTACAATACAATACCCGCCCGCTCTCCCCCCAAGCAATCAAAATATCTGCCCTACCCCCAAAAGCAAGCAAACTATCTCCCCCTCCCCTCCCAGATATTCACGTGCTGGATCCACATCATGCTGGCCATCACCATCTGGGGCTTCTTCAACAAATGGGCGGCGCTGGTCGCGGCAGGTGGGGGGGCGCGCGCGCGCGGCGGGGGCAGGCGCGGCGGCGGCTGTTTTTTGGGGTGGGAGGTCGTTGGTGCGGCGGCGGCGGCCGCGACGGCGGCGTTTGAGGGCTTTTTCGGCGCCTGAGCGCGCCGAGCGGCAAAGCACTCCCAACAGCAGCCCACCCCCGCGCAAACCCGTGCGCACCCCCACACCCCCTTTCGCCCCCCCCCACCCCCAGCCATTTGGTCGACCGTGTTCCTCCCCGCGCGCCCCCTCCTGTGGACGCGCTTCCTGGGCAACCCCGTTTTCATGGCGTGGCGCCGCTACTTCAGGCGTGTGTTTGTTTGTTTGTTTGTTTGTTTGTTTGTTTGTTTGTTTGTTTGTTTGTTTGTTTGTTTGTTTGTTTGTTTGTTTGTTTGTTTGTTTGTTTGTTTGTTTGTTACACATTCCCTGCGGCTCAGACGTGTGTGTTTGTGTGTTTGCGTGCGGTGTGGAGGGGCGCTGACTTGTGCTGTGGGGGCTTGCTTTTGGGTCCGGTTGCTTTTCGCTTGCCCTGCCGCAACCCGAAAGCAAAGCTCTGTGCCAAACGACCCAAACCCACACAAACCCTCTCAACCCACGCAACCCCCAAACCACCAAACCCCCAAACCCGAACCCAAAACACATAAACCCGAACCCAAACTTAAACCCGAACCCAAACCCAACTCACCCCCCCCCTAGGTTCTCCATGGCCTACGACCAGAAGATGGACCTCACTAAACACTACATCTACGCAGAGGTGGGGGGGGGGGTGTCCTGGCTCTCCCTCTGTGGGGGTGCTGGCTCTCCCTCTGTGGGGCTCCCGGCCCTTTTCCGGGTTGGGGGGTGCTCCCGGCCGGCTGTCGTTGTTGACAAAACTTCTGGTTACCGGCTTTTGCGGGATCGGCGCGGCGCCCGCCCGCCCACCCACCCGACCCGACCCAACCCAACCCAACTCACACACCCCCTCCTCACGCAACACCCCACCCCCCAGGTGCCGCACAGTGTTTTCCCGCTGTCCCAGCTCATCGCGACATCCCTCGGGGCCGACGCGTGGCAGGGGCACAAGGTGGGGGTGGCTCTAGGGGTTTTCGGCTGAGGGGCTTATTTGGCTCTGGGGTTTGCTGTTTTTGCTGTTCTTGTTCGGGGGCTCTGGGTCTGGGCTCTTTCCACAACCGCTCTGGAAGCGGGCAACCCTCAGAATCCGATTCTAAAACCCGATCTCAGACGCAGCAAAATACCAACAAACGCATCCACAACACGCAAAAACAAAACGCAGGTCTACTCCATAGCCGCGGACAGCGTTTTTTCGATCCCGCTGTGGCGCCACGTCTTCACCTGGGTGGGCGCCCGCCCCGCGACGGCGCGGCAGTTCAAGCGGCTGCTGAAAAAGGGCTCAGTCGGGCTCATCCCCGGGGTGAGCCCTGGCTTCGATTCCTTGCTTTTGCGGCTTGTAGTTTTCGGTTTTTGTGGTTTTCCGCTTTTGGTTTGGCGCGCAGTTGGCTGCCTGTGCTGCCAACCCACCCTCCAAAACACCCTCCAACACCCCCAAACACTCCCCCCCAAACACCCCCCAAACACCCCCCAAACACCCCCCAAACACCCCCCAAACACCCCCCAAAACAAAAAAAACCAAAGGGCATTGCGGAGATGTTCCTGTCCCGCGCCCCCGAGGCGGACGTGGTGAAGCTCGCGGACCGCAAGGGCTTCGTGCGCGTCGCGGTGGAGACGGGCACGCCGCTGGTGCCCATTTACGTGAGTGTTGGGGTTTGGGGGGTTGGGGTTTTTTTGGGGGGGCTTGGGCGGGTTTGGGGGGGGTGCGCAGCGTGTGGTTTGGCCGTAGAGACGGGGCCGTCGCCAAACCCGGGCAAGCAACGGCCGCCGCCAAGCTCGCTCCGCTGCCATTCACACTCCGTCCCCCCTCCGCCCCCGACCCCCTCCCCCGCCCCCGCAGCACTTTGGCGCGTGGGACCTGTGCCGCTGGGTGGCGCCCCGCTCCTGGCAGGTGCGGCGGCGGCGGCGGCGGCGGCCGCGGGGCCTTGGGACGGCCGGGCTGCTTTTGGGGGGGCGGTGTTTGACCGCGGCAGCGGGGCGCGCGGGGTTCGCCCCCCTCCCTGCAACCTCCCTCACCCCCAACCTCCAAAGCCGCCCCCCCCCCAAACCACCCACGTGACCAACCTCCAAACCCCCGAAACCCCCCAAACCCCCGAAACCCCCGAAACACCCCAAACCCCCCAAACACCCCAGGCTCTGTCCCGCCGTTGGCGCGTGTCGATGGGCTTCGTGCTGGGCCGCTACGGCCTGCCGCTGCCCCACCGGGTGCCCCTCTTCATGGCGGTGGGGGCGCCCATCCCGGTGCCCAAAATCGCGCCCTCCGAGCCGGGCTTCGCCGACGCGGTGCGCCCCCTTTGCCTCGGGCCGCGCTTTCGCCCTTTCACGCCCTGTTTCCGCTACTGGAATGCGCACGCACAGCCGTGCAAACACGCCTAAACGCACGCGCAAATGCACCCAACATTACTAAACCTTGCCACCCCTCCAAAGCCCCCTCCACCCCCCTTTCAAACCCCCCTCCAAATATCAAAGCCCCCCACCCCTCCAACCCCCCTTCAAACCCACCCGCCCACCCCAACCCCCTCCAAACCCTTCAAACCCCTCTTTAACCCCCCCAACCCCCCCCCAGGTCGACGCCGCGCACGCCGCCCTGCTGGCGTCCACGCGGGACCTCTACAACCGCTACCGCGCCCACTACCCGGGGTACGAAAACAGGGAGCTGGTCATCGTTTGACCGGTTTGACCGGCGCGGAGTTTGACCGGCGTGCAGAGTTTGACCGGCGCAGGGTTTGACCGGCGCAGAGTTTGACCGGCACGCAGAGTTTGACCGGCGCGGGCGCAGCGTTTGACCGGCAGCGCAGCGCGTGACCGCCAGGCGCAGAATTTGGCCGGCGCAGGCGCAGAGTTTGACCGGCGCGCCGCGGCTTGGCAGCCGTCAGAGGGCCCAGGACGGCCCCCCGCGCGCGCGCCGAGGCGGGCCGGCCCGGCGGCGCGCCGAGCCAGGGCGAGCCGGGGGCGGGCCGGGCGGCGACCCGACCAAGGGGCGCGCCGCCGCAGCGGCCCGCGCCCTCCGCCCCCTCCCTGCCCCGGAGCTCTCCTCTCCACCGAGCGCTTTGTCCCCCGCCCTGAACGGCCCCCCTCCCCCCTCCGCAATTCGACGATCCGGCTCGGAGGCCCCAAGGCGCGCGCCGCCCCGAAAAACCGCGTCCCAAGGGGGCCGTGCCCCGTCCTCTCTCGCAGCCCCCGCCTCGCCCCGGCTTTGGCACAACGGAATAGCAAAGGAAGGAGGACGCCCGCAACAAAAAAACACGCACGCACTTGCCCCCGCCTTGCCAAAGCCTTACCGCACGCCCCGGCCGCGCACGCACCCCGCCCCGGCCGCCCCCGGCAAAGCCATCCGGCGCCGTTCCCCCGCGCGGGCCCGCCGCCCGCCGCCCCGAATTGCCCCAAACTGCGCCCCGCCCCCGCCGCGCACGCATTCGCATTCGCATTTGCATTCCCCGCAGCGCCTCCGTCCCCGGCCGCCGGAAACGGCACCGGCGCCGGCCGGGCCCCGAGGCGGGGGCCCCACCGGGCCCCCCGCCCGCCCCGGCGGCTTTGTACCCTTCCGGCTCCCTCCTTGTGAGAGGCGAGAGGCCCGCGAGCACTGCAGTGGGGCCAAAGTTTGACTTTTGGCCGCCCGCCGCTTGCGCCGTACCAACACACGCCGGCAGCCGCGCGCCCCCCTCCTCCCCCGGAGGCCCGTGTTTGCTCGCCCAGCCCCCCTCAGTTGAAAAAGCCGCACGCTGGCTCGAGTTCGTTTGATTGATCCCCCCATGCAAAAAGCGCGGGAGGCTCGCCTTTAGCCCCGCCCCGCCGCAGCAGTTTGACCCCCCCCCCCCCCGGGCGCTGCCAGCGCGCCCGGCGGGCCGGGATGGGCCTTTTCGCGGCCAACACCACCCTGCCCACAACCCCGCCTTTTGGGTTGCGCCGCCGCAACCCCCATCCCACCTGCCACTCCCCTCCTTTGACCCGCCTTGACCAGTCAACCCCTCCGCCCCCTTGCCACCTTCCCAAAGGCAGTGCGGCGCGTTCCGCGGCCCCTCTTGCGCATGCGCGTCCCCCCCGCTTGCGCTGATGCATCCCCCTGCACATACCGGGGGCACCACCACCAAGCCCCCCCCCCCGGGCGCGCATGCAGCCCCATGCGCGCCCGGGTGCGCCGCCCACCCGGCCACGGCACCCCTTTTTACGGGCCAAGTTCCCTCCGCCCCCGAAACGGCCGCCTCTGTGGGCCGCGAGTGAGCGCCGCTCAGCCGAAACCCCGAGTAAAGCAAGGACTGCCCCTTCTTCCCTCGCAGCCAGCAGTCGGTGGGGGCCTTTGGGGGTGAGGCAGCCAGGCAGGCAGGCAGCAATGATTTGACAGTCGGTTGACCGGCGAACGCCTCATGAACTGGTCCGGCGGCGGCAGCGGCAGTTGGGGGCCAAGCCCTGTTGGGGGCCAAGCCCACAACTCGTGGCAAACGCGCGGCAACAGGCAGCGACAACACTGCCGCAACACAGGCCCAGCCCGTGTCAAGGCAAGAAGCCAGCGCCGCAGTTTGGCTGGTCAAACACGCCACCCCCTGTTTTTCAGTCGCTCTTTACAGATTGCTGCTGCAAGGGAGCAGCGACGGATTAGTAGCGAGGCACGCGTGGAGGGCCGTGCCACCCCACCGCGCAGCCGCGACGGCGGCTGCACGACCGAGGCAGCACAGCACCAGCGAGGCAAGCGTTGTGGGAAACAGATAAGCATACCCTTGGATCGGCCAGATTAGTAGGAGGGCAGGCGCGTTTGCTGAGCACCGGGCCACCTTACCGCGCAGCCGCGACGGCGGCTGCACGACCGAGGCAGCACAGCACCAGCGAGGCAAGCGTTGTGGGAAACAGATAAGCATACCCTTGGATCGGCCAGATTAGTAGGAGGGCAGGCGCGTTTGCTGAGCACCGGGCCACCTTACCGCGCAGCCGCGACGGCGGCTGCACGACCGAGGCAGCACAGCACCAGCGAGGCAAGCGTTGTGGGAAACAGATAAGCATACCCTTAATATTCGCCATTGAGGGTTTGGGCGGCCACTAAGACGCAAAGCTTGGCGTAGAGCAAGGCAAAGGGGGGCACGCGTGTGTCGTGTGAAACCGTTTTTATTAGGGGCTGGGCTTTATTGGTCGGCATTTGGTGTTTGTGTCGGTTGGGGCGCGCAAAACTGGGTTTAAGAGGAATACATAGGATGACTTAGTGCAGGCCTGTCAGCCCGCGGCGGCCTTTCATGGGCGCACTTGAAGGAAGTGTGAGGACATGTGAGGAAGTAGGGCGGCCCGTGGCGGGCGCCAAGAGGCCCCCAGCCCGGGCACACCGGAGGGGGCCACGGGGCCGGCACGCACGTGCCGTCCCTTCCCCCGCGCCCCTGCTGGACGGCGCCAAAGCCCGCATCGTGTTCGTGGTGTCACGGAGTCGCAAAAAGGGGTGGGGGCGAGCCGTTGGGTCGTCCAATTCGGGGGGGCAACAACTGTAGTTGCGCCCACACAAACCCCCACAAGTACTCAACGGCTCAAATGCTCCGCACACAGAAGGGTGGGTCGGTTGGCGACCCACACTGGCCACATTGGGGGGCGCTTATTATAGTCGTTGTACGCCTTGCGCGCGCAAAAAAGTGCGGTTCTAGATTGCGAGTGGGTTTTATTAGTGCACGGCCATGGGGGTTTAGGGCCTTGCTTGCAACGGCGGACTAGGCGGCGCAGGCGGCGCTCGTGGAGTTGGCGAGCAGGGCCAGCGGCTCGGACCTGCGGGCGAGGTAGGCAGGGGGCGAGGGGCGGCAGGCGGTGGGCAGCTGCGGGTCAAGACGGCGCGGCCCACAGCAGCCGCGACCGCGGGTGCGCCAAGGCTGCTGCGGCCAACTCCTTTCCCCCCCCTCCTCGGCACCCCGGCTGCGCGCCCGCGCTCAGCCGCGGCCGGCCCACTCACGGGTTGGCCAGGATGGACTGCGCGGCGTAGCCGGCGCTCTTGGCGGCGCCCAGAACCTCGGCCAGCGCCTCGGGGCTGGTGTTGGCGTCGCCGTAGCTGCGGGGGGGAGGGGGGCCGTTTAAGAGCGCAGTGAGGAGGAGGGTCTTAAGACAAACTGCCACGCAGGGGGGCATCAGCTGCAGGCGGAGCGGGGGGCGGGTGCGCGAGGCGCCCGCGCTGGTGGCCGCACCGGGTGATGGCGCCGACGTAGAAGGGCGCGGGCGAGCTGCCAGGGGGGCACGCGGGCAGCAGCGAGCCGTCGCCGCGCGCCGCCTGCCACGAGCGGTAGCTGCCCTCAAAGCCCACCACGCCGTCCGCGAGCGCCGCCGCGCGGCAGTCCAGGCCCGCGGTGGCATTGAGCACGACGAGCTTGCCGAAGGAGCGCGCCTGCGCCGAGAGCGTGGCGTAGTAATCCAGCGAGTCCTCGTCAAAGGTGGCCGGCAGCTCGCCCAGCACAACGCCGGCGAGGCCGTCCCCGTAGGCGCCGAGCCAGGCGTTGATGGCCATGAGGGTGAACTGGGGGCGCCGGAGGTTGGAGGCCGTGGGAATGTAGGCGAATGCGCTGACCTGGGTGGGGTGGGTGGGTGGGTGGGTGGGTGGGCTGGTTTACAGTACCGGGGCTGCCGCCAAACGAGCGGCGGGGCTGCCGGCCAGCAAGGGGCGGCAAGCACGAGCCCTCCAGCTGCATGCATTTGTGCGCAGCGCACCTTGGCGGCGGCGAGTTTGGCGAGCGTGTCGGCGACGGCGGCGTCCTGGGTCTCGGGGGCGGGCGCGGTGCCGACCACGACGCCGTTGAGCGCACCGTCGAGGCAGGGCGCCGCCGAGACGGCCGCGGCGATGGCATCGGCCTCCTTGGCACTTGGGAACAAGGCCAGCGGCAGCTGCGTGGGGGGGGGGCAGCTTGTGAGTCGTGCAACAAGTCGGTGTGGGGTGGAAGGGGGCTGCTGAGGAACTCGCAAGCTGCAGGTGAGCAGGGGAGTCAAACGGTCCAGCCACCTCCAAGACCCAGCCCCAGGGCCTCACCCAAACGCCCAGGCCCTTGTAGGCAGGCGCCTTGGGCGCAACAGGCTCCTCGGGCGCAGCAGATGCCGCCTCGCCCTGCAGCAGCTTGCGGCTGGGGGCAAGGGCTGCGCGCTGGGTGGCCACAGGAACGGCGGCCCACGCCAGCATCTTGCGGCCACTCGGGGCGGCGGGGCCTGTGGATGCAGGTGGGGCCAAGTCAAGTCAAGCGCAGGGTACGTCAAAGCATGCATACTTGAGCCCATTTGCAGCAGCAACAAGCCAGGCGAAGGCCGAGCTCCCCCTTCCCCAGCGTCAAGCCCGGCAGAGCCCCTCAGTTCCCGGCCCCACGCACAGGTGATGCTTATCTCCACCACCAGCTTCATGGCGCAGGTGCTGGTGCCGTCACCCAGCACCAGGAACGGGGGAGGAGGGGGCGGCCCCGCCGGCACCGCAGGCCCGGGCGGGAGCAACGACATGCGCGGCGTGGGGTTGGTGCCCAGGCCGACGCCGCCGAGGCCCATCTGGTTGTAGGTGTTATCCCCCACGCACAGGCGGGTGGCGTTGGTCGTGAGCAGGCACGTCGTGTCGCCGCCGGCGGCAACGGCCACGGGCGTCGCCCACGACGGCAGCTGGAAGGCAACGGGAGTCGCGGAGAAGCCGGTGACCTGGCGGTTGCCGAGCTGGCCCTTGTTGGCGGCGCCCCAGCAGACGATCTCGCCGGCGCTGCTGCGCGCGCAGGCGTGAGCGCGGCCGGCGGACACCTCGACCGCCACGAATCCAGAGGGCAGGGGCACCGCGGCGGGTGTCGCCGAGAAGAAGGGCCGTGCCGGCGTGGCACCAACTGGGGGTGGGTTGGGAGTGGGTTGGGGGTGGGCAGGAGCAGTTCTGCATGCATGAGAGGCAGGGGCTGCCGGCAGTCGTGCCGCCTGCGGTTATGCAAGTTCCTCCATTTGCTGGTGCTCGTTCTGGGCAGTCGCCCCTCTTCCCGCCACCCGCAACGCACGTTGGCCTGCCTCGTTGCCGCCCCAGCAGCTGACCCCTCCGTCCTTGCGCAGCACGCAGGCAAAGGCGTCGCCGGCGGTCACGGCGGTGGCGTCGTTGGTGCCGAGCGCGACCGTTTGGATCTCGGGCTTCTCGGGGCGGAAGTAGCCCCCCACAGGGGCGCCGGCAACCGGGTAGAACTTGGCGCCCCACCTCTGGCCCACCCCGAGCTGGCCGACGTCGTTGGCTGCGGGGGGAGGGGCGGGGCAAGGGTGAGTGGTGGTTGGGCGGGCTGCGAGGGTGCCGAGGGATGCCTTGGGGGAATGGCAGAGGCAGAGGCAGGGGAAGGGATAGTCCAGGCTGCAGCTGGCGTTGTCAACCATTTCCTCCCCGCCCATGCCAGGTGCCCCCCCACCCCGTCCCACAACCACGCACCGCCCCAGCACTTGACTTGGCCGGTTGACTTCATGGCGGCGCAGGTGAAGTTGCGTGCCGCGGCGATGGAGATGGCATCGGTGATTGACGGCACCTTCACGGGGGCGGTGATCGTGCCGGGCGGCGGCACGTTGTTGGCCAGCATCGGCTGGCCCAGCTGCAGCTGCTCGTTGTTGCCCGCGCAGAAGACCTCGCCAACGGTGGACAGGAAGCAGCTGGGGGTGGAGAGCGAGCAGGCAGGCGTCAACCACGGCGCGAAAGCAGGTGCGCGAGGCAGGATGGGCAGTTTGGGGGCCAGTCTGCGTGCGTGTGCAGTCGGCCCCGCATGGCAAAGGAAACCCGGGTTCACCTGTGCCTCTCGCCCCCAGACACCCCCGAGATGGGCGGGAGACCGGTAACCTCGGTGGCAGGTGCGTGGGCGGTGGAGCCGATGCCGAGCTGTGAGTAGGGGCGGTGGGGGGGTGGATGGTTGGGTGGGTGGGTTGCTGTGTGGGTGGGCGGCTGGGCAGTTGGAGGGGGCACATCTCTGACCAGTGCACGCAGCAGCGGATGCGCGCGGCGCAGCAGCGTATGCGCCACCGACGCACACCTGGCCGAAGTTGTTGGCGCCAAACACGACCACTTTCCCGTCAGAGGTTGCGATGAGGGTGGAGCCGTTGGTGGCCCAGCCCCCTGTTGAGATGGAGATGGCCTTCTGCACGAGGGCGGGGTACGCGACGACAGGGGTGCTCTGGAACCACTCGCCCAGGCCTGCAGGCGTCCTGCCGGACTGCATGTACTGGTTGTAGCCGCTGCACACCGCAGAGCCGTCGGTCCGCAGCGTGCACGCGTGGACGCGGCCGACGGCGAGCGCGTTGGCGCCGCGCGGCGCCGGCGTGGGGGACGTCTGGCAGGTGCTGGGGGCGCACGTGTCGCTTGCCACAGCGGTCAGCTTGAGGGCCAGCTCGGAGGGCGAGGGGGAGGAGAAGTCGATGGGTTGGGGGACGCGCGCGTCGCATGCGTAGTTGTTCAGGCCCTGGGTGTTGATGGGGCCCACGGCAGCCCACTTGGGCATGCCGGGGTTGGAGAAGACACCGACGGTGGCGGCGGCGAGGCCGGGGGCTTCGCATGCCACCTTGACTTTGATGGTGTCGCCGGCGCAGGTCACGCACGTGTTTGGGTTGTCCACGCGCCACGCAATGCGGTCGCAGCAGGTGTCTGGGAGGGCGTGGCAGGTTGGTGGGGGCCGGCAGTCGGTTGTGGAGTCAGCGTGTGGCGAGGCGGCCGCAGACGCCTGGTGGGCAAGGGCGAGGCCCCCTCGCAGCTGGCTGTTCCAAGTTCTTTAAACATCCAGGATCTCAGCATTCATCTGTGCGGCGGCGCGCCCGGACTGCCTCGGGCGTGTCAGCGCTGGGCTCGCATGACGCATGCGACGCACCCTGCGCGGAGACGACCCTCGCCGCCAGCAGAGCCAGCGCCAGTCCCGCAAAGGCGTGCATCCTGTTGATCCCGGTGGCGTTGGTGGGGCGGGGTGGGCTTGTTGGCGAGTGGCAAGGTCGGGGCGGCTGGGTGCGAACTTGCGTCTGGGCGTCCCTTCGCGCAGCCTCCCCCGCTGGCGGATCGCGATGAGTTATCGGCACGCAAGCAAGCAACGCACCTCATCGTGGCGAAGGTCAAACCGCCGGGGGCGCTACGAGGGGCACGTGTGAACCGTGCACAGGGCGCACGTGGCCACCCGGGAACAGAGGAAAATACAATGTGCACGCCAAGCGACTCTTCAGGAATGGCAGTGAGGCTGCACGAACGGGCACGCACGTTTTCGGGCTGGGCACTGGGAAGTCTCACTGGAGGGCAGGGAACTCCCACTGACGTACACCTGTACAGACGCCACCATCACTCCCGTTCACTTTGCTTCATCCCCACCAGTGGGCTGCCAATGGGACCGAGCACAAGCAACCCGCCTGCAGCCCCCCTGCCGTCAGCTCCAAGCTCAGAGACGCTTGGGCCCAAGCTCACGACAGTCACGACATCCCCAGCATGGCGCTTGCCCCTCTCAATATAAAACATGTAGCGCAAGACCACAGGCTGGATGGGATGCAGCGCTGGGGCACTGCAGAGTGCAGCACGCGCAGCGCAGCTTCGGGGGCAGCGCCAGGGCAGCGCGCTTGTCAACCAGCAGCGCGCAGCTCGCTCGTTGCCCAGATCTTCAATTCCTGCTCCCGGCCCCTTCTCAAGCAATCGACGGAGACGCCTGCGACGGGGAGGCGAGAGCAACGCCTCCCGGCAGCAGGAGGCGCCCAGCGCGTATCCCGAGCGGGGGCAGGCGGTCCCAACGATGCAACACCTCGCTCGAAACGTGCTGGAGTCTCCTCCCCCCAGGCAGGCAGGCAGTCGGGTCGGACTGCCCTCCCTGGCAGCTGGCTGGTCAAGTACGTCACTCAGCCGGTCTGTTCGGCCAACCGCCGTCCCAGCCGCCCCGCAGAGGGCACTCCGCCAAACCCGCAGTTGGCTGTGTGCGCCCCCCGCCCCTCAGCGGCTGCTCTGCAGTGCTGCGCGTTTGGGGCTGAGCATTAAAGGCTGCGCGTTTGAGGCACTGCGCCGAGCGTTTGGGGCTGCGCGTTGGGGCAGTGCCGCGCATTTACAATGTGGCAGGCCCTGCCCCGCGGCGCGGCGCGGCTGTGCATTTTTTTCCCGGGGCTAACCGGCGCGGCGCCGCCCAAAATCGGACCGGCGCCCCCTTTTGGGAAAGGAGAACCTCCCGGGCCCAATTCCCTGCCGAACCCCCCGCCCCCGCGCTTTGCAGATTCAGTCCAGGCGCGATTGCCAAAAAGCGGCCGCCCGGGGCGCGCGCGCCAGCCTTGCACGAGGCAGCGGAAAACCGCCGCCGCCGCCGCTGCCGCCGCGCTCGCGGCCCCCGGCCCCCGGTCAGATCCCGGCCTCAGATCTCAGATCCCCAGATCCCAGATCTCAGATCACGAGTCGCGCTCGAGCAGCGTCTTGGAGTCGCCCGCCAGCCCCATGGTGTTGAGGCCGTTGTCGACGTACATGGTCACCCCGGTGACGGCGCTGGCCAGGGGGGAGCACAGGAACGCGGCCACGTTGCCGACCTGGGGGGTGGGTGGGTTTTTAAGGGTGGGTTTTGGGGGGGGGGTCAGTTTCAGAGGGGCTGGCCAGGGGGGAGCACGGGAAGGCGGCCACGTTGCCGACCTTGGAGGGGTTTTTGAGGGGTTTTGCGGTTTTGTGGTGTTGGTTTTGCGCCGTCGGTTCTAGGGCCGAAAGGCCTCGAGGTGAGCTCGGGCTGCCAATGCAAGCAGGAACCCCAAAACAGCCCCCCCTCCCCAAATAGGCCCCCGCACCTCCTGCGCGGCCAGCTCCTTCTGCACGGGCGCGTTGGCGTACGAGTAGCCCCCTCCCAAACACCCTCCCCTCCCAAAACCCTGTCTAAATCACTTAACCCCGCACCTCCTGCGCCGCCAGCTCCTTCTGCACGGGCGCGTTGGCGTACGAGTAGCGGATCATGTCGTCGATGAAGCCGATGGCCTTGGCGGCGCGGGAGCCCAGGGGGCCCGCGGAGATGGTGTTGACGCGGATCTGGGGGTGAGGGGGCGGTTGAGGCGGGTTTTTGGGCGGTTACGGGCGGTTACGGGTGGTGTCTGTTACGGGCGACGGCGGGAGTTGCTGCTGGTTGCTCGGCCCTTGCTGGGGCCCCTATCCGCCCCGTTTTTGGGGGGCCTCCCTTCGCCCCCTTTCCGCCCTTTTTGCCTCGTTTCGCCCCCTCTCCCCTTTCCCTTTCCCCCTTTCCCCCCCTGCGCCCCACCTGGTGCTTGCGGCCGGCCTCATAGGCCAGCACGCGCGTGTCAGACTCCAGGGCCTAGGGGGGGGGAGGTGTGTGGGGGGGGCTGTGTTTGGGGGCGGGTTTTGTGTGGGTGGCGCTTGGGAGGGGTGGGGTGGATGGGGTGGGGTGTTTGGGAGGCGTTTGGGAGGTGGAGCATCAGTCAAGCAGCCTTTCGGGCCGCCAACAGAAAGAAAGGAAGCAAGCTTGTTCAGCACCCCCCTCCACCCCGCAATCACAACCACTGCCCCCCAAGCAAAAAAAGGCGCCCCCCCCGTCCGCGCATCGCCTTGGCTATCCTGCCCCTGGTGCAACACCAAGAGCCCGCAATCGCAACCACGGCCCCCCAAACAAAAAAAACCCGTCCACCCACCGCCTTGGCGGAGCTCATGCCGCCGCCGTAGCCGGGGATTACCTTCTCACTGGCGATGTAGGTCAGCGACACGGACGCACCACCCTGTTTTCGTTGGTTTTGGGCTTGGTTTTGGGGTTGAATGGGTGTTTTGGGGAGGCTGGCCGGGAGGTCGGGGACACGGCCGCGCCGCCCTGAGGTGTCTGGCCCAATCAAAAAGGGGCCGCGTTTGAAGGGGGCCGGACGGGTGCCCCCCAAGAAACCCGGCCGCACCCCCCCAAACCCAGCCGCACCCCCCCAAACCCAGCCGCACCCCCCCAAACCCAGCCGCACCGGGTTCATCAGCGGCCCGAAGCGCTGCAGCATGGACACGTATGAGTAGCTGCTGGCGCTCATCGCGGCGAGGTAGCCCTTGCGGCTGGTCTCCAGGAGGGGCTTGGTCACCTCGGGGCCGTTGGCCAGGGAGTGGACCTGGTGGGTTGGGGTTTGTCGTTTTTTGGGGGGTGGTTTGGGGGTGGTTATGAGGGCGGGGTGTTTGGGGGGCAGGGTCGACACACCCGGCCCCCAAGCAGGCCCGCAAACAGCCCAAAAAAACAACCCAACAGCACCCCAGACAAACCCCCGCCCACCAGGATGTCGATCTTGCCCGAGTCCCGCGCCACCTTGGCGGCGCACTCGCTGATGGTGAAGCCGTCGGCGCCCGCGTAGCGCTTGTTGGCCTTGACCTGGGGGGGTTTGGGGGGGCGTTTTGGGGGGGGTTGGGTTGGGTTGTTTTGGGGGGTTGGGTTTGGGGGGTTGTGGGTTGGGTTGACGGCGCCAGACTCACAAACAAGCCCCACCCCAAAGGGCCCCAAACGGACCCCCCCAAACAAAGCCCCGCGACCCCCCAAAACACCCCAAACCAAGCCCCACCTCCTCTGTCACGTCATCAGGCGCGTCAAAGACCGCGTCCATGGGGTAGATGCGGGCAAAGTCCGCCAGGCCGCACCACCCCCCCCCCAAAAAAACACAACCGCAAACGGCCCCGCAACCCCCCAGAAACACGGAAAACAGCCCCCCGGCCCCCAAAACACGAGCAAACGGCCCCGCACCCCAAAAAAGCCCGTTAAAAGCCCCCCCCACCTCCTCAGGCACGTCATCGGGCGTGTCAAAGACCGCGTCCATGGGGTAGATGTGGGCAAAGTCCATCAGCCCGCCGCTGGCGAGCTTGCGGCTGTCGTCGAACTTGCCGCGGCGGAAGCTGGTCTCGAAAATGTTCAGGGCAGGGACCTTTTGGGGTTTTGGGGGGGTGCGGTTCGGGGGTTGGGGGGAGGGGGAGGGGGTCTGGGGGTTGGCGGCGGCTGGCAGCGCACGTACTGTGGGCCCCCGCCCCTCCCTGGCCGCATCAGTGCTCACCCAGACGCCGAGGGAGATCTCAGCACCGGCCTCGGCCAGCGCCTTGGCGATGGCCCAGCCGAAGCCCTTTGGATGGGGGGAGGGGAGAGGGAAGGGGAAAGGGGAGGGCGGGTCAGGAGGGGGCCCGGTCAGCAGCGCAGGCCGGCGGCCGCCGGCGCGGCGGCCGGGCCGCCCCCATTGCGGCGGCGCGGGCCCGCGGCGCGCTGCACGGGCCGCCCGCATGCGCGGGGGCCGCGCATGCATGCGGGCCGCGGCAGCGCCCGCCGCGGGCGGGCGGGCGGCGGCGGGCGCGGCTGCGCCGGGCGCGCCGCGCGCACCTGGTCATCGGCCACGCCGGCGATGAAGGCCTTCTTCCCTGCGTCGGGATCGGTATTTGGGTCCGTGAGCCCCCTTTCGCGCGGGGATAGGGGCCCGCCAGCGCGCTGCGCGAGGCGGTAACGCCGCACTCACCGCGCAGATCGATGGGCAGGCCGTTGCCATTGGCGGCAGCAGCCACGGTGCGGCGCTGCACGGTGGTCCGGGCCACGAGGGCTGGCTTCCGCAGGCCACCCGGGGCCGCCACGCGGGCGGGGGAGAAGCGCACGCACTGCATCGCTCCTGATCTGCTGGCGGGAGGTTCTCCGCGGCTGCGACTGATGGGGAGATGGAATTCCAGGCAATCAATTTGCCAATGGGCGTGGTGGGGAGGCCTATAGGACGCGGCGCGCGCCTGCAGTCGAGGGGGCTGGGTGCCAGGGCCTCAACCGGCCCCAACGCCCCCACGCGCCCACATATGCAATTTCTTATCCCGCCACCGTATCCCCGCTCCGCACCAGCCATGATTCCGCGCGGGACAGCGACTGTCCCGGGGCCTCGCTGCGGGGGCAAGCCGAGGCCGGCCCCTCCCGCGGCCGCGGAGCGCGCTCTCGCGTCACGGCCGCGCAACGGGACCGCAGCGGCCGCCGCGCGCCGCGGCGGCCGCAAGTCCGCCGCCGCCGACGCGCCGGCACCAGACGCCGCCGCGGCGGCCGCCGCCGCGCCGCCCGCCGGCGAGGCCCCCCCCCTCGTCCGCAGCTCCCGCGGCCGCCGCGGCACGCGGCAGGGCGCGCCGGCCGGCGCGGTGGACGTGCTCGCCGCCGTGAGGGGCAAGCTGGTCGTCCGGGACCCAGACACCGAGTGAGGCGCGGCGCGGGCGCCGCGCAGCAGCGGCGGGCGAGCGGCAGCGGCCGGCGCGGCGGCGAGAAGCGGGGGGGCGGGGGCGTGGCACGGGCAGCGCGTGCTCGCGCGCCGCCGTGGCCATGCCCCAACGGGCGAGGCCGGCGCAAAAGCCCTTGACAAAACCCCGCCCCGCGCCCGCGCAAACCGCCCCCCCCCCCCCCCCCCCCGCAGCGAGGCCGTGTTTGACCGCGGCTGCATGGGCGGCGGGCGCGTGCGCTGGTGGGCGCTCAACGTGGTCGAGGGGCGGGAGGTGGGGCGCGCGCGGGGCGGGGGGGGGGGCTTGGACTTTTGGACTCTGTTTCGCTGCAGCAGTCTGGCTGCTCTGCGCCGCTTGGGGGGCCCCGCCACCTGCGGGCGGCGGGCGAGCCTCTTGCGCCCACCCCGCCGCCACCCCAAACCCCCAACCAACCCGCCGCCCCTCCAAAAACAACGCCAAAGAAACAACCAAGGTGCGCTTCACCGAGCAACGACCCAAAAACGACCCAAAACGACCCAAAACCAACACCCCAAAAAACCCAAAAACGACCAAAAAGGTGCGCTTCACCGAGCTGCTGCTGCGCAACGCCGCAGCCAGCGGCGTGCTGGAAACGAGCTTCGACGAGGCAGCACCCGCCGGCGCCGCCGGCGGCGGCGACGCCGACGGCGACGGTGGGGGCGCGCCGCTGCCGGCGGCGGGGCTGATGGGGCCGCTGGACGGAGCGCTGCAGGCGTGGGTGCCGGAAAAGCGCGCCAAGGTGGGGAGCAACAAGATTCTTCTTTTTGCAGTGAAAGCCCGGTTTTGGGGGGAGGGGGCCTCGGTGGATGCCTCACCAGCCGCGCGCTCAGCTGCACACACAACCACACAAACACTACCAGAAACTCACAAACACCCCCCAACCCCCCCCCAAACACCCCCCTCCAAACAGGTGTACAGCCCCGTGTCTGACAAGCTCATAGAGCGCTCGGTGCTGCACGCGCAGGGGGTGGCCTACGTCCGCTGCGCCCTGACCGAAGACATTTACGGCACCATTGTGCAGGTGGGGGTTGGTGGGCTTTTGCGCGGTACCTCTGCCTTTGGGGGTAGCGTGGCCGGGGGCCGTGTTTACGGCACCATCGTGCAGGTGGGGGTTGGTGGGCTTTTGCGCGGTACCTCTGCCTTTGGGGGTAGCGTGGCCGGGGGCCGTGTTTACGGCACCATCGTGCAGGTGGGGGGGGGTAAGGGAGGGGGTAAGGGGTTTGGGGGCTCGAGCCTCGCATTACCCACCGCCAACAGCCCCCACGCCCACACACCCGCGTCCCAACCCCAAGCACCCACCCCAAACCCCCACCCCCCACCCCAAACCCCCCTGCCCACACACACCAGGCGCCCTTTTTCGTGAGCTGGCGTGCGCCGTTTGTCCAGCAGTACGACGGGCTGCTGCTGGAGAGGCACGGGCTGCTGCCGCCCGGGGAGGAGAGGGGGGAGGTGGGCCCGGCTTTTGGGGGGTTTGGGGGGGTTGGCGGCCGTGGTTGTGAGGGCGTGTGCAGGTTTGTGCTGGGGCGAGCATCGCTGTGCCAAACACTCGCTCACCCAAACCCCGCGTGTCCAACTCCCAAACCCCAACAACCCCAAACAAACCCTCCACCAAAACCCCAAACACAACCCCCCAAAAAACCAAACCAAAAGGTGTATGATGTGCCCCTGCCCGTCCCCGAGTCTGACATGCGCGCACTGATGGATTGGCAGCTTACAGAGGAGGCGGAGGACCCCGATGAGAGGAGGAGGGAGGTGTTCGGGGACGCGGGCGGGGAGCTGTTCGGCAGGGTGAGCGGGGGGGACACACATTTGGGCATTTCCCCTCTGCGCACGCGCGCGCACACGCCTTTGCCTCGCCGCTGGCGCATGTGGCTGCCGTTGCTCACTACCCACACCGCCTTGCACCGCACCCCCTCCCCCACGTGCTGCGTTTGTCCAAAACAACCAACACCCCAAAACCACCCATCCGCCCTTCAATCTGCCCACTCGCCCACCCACCCACCGACACCCAAAAAACCTCCCCCGCAGACCGCCCGCCGCGACCTGGACGCCGCCTCAACAGACCTCGACGAGCGCGGCCGCCGCATTTACAAAAAGGACGGAAACATGCAGGGCAGCCACGCAAACCCCAGCAATTGGTACGGCGGCGGCGAGCGGCGGGGCGGCGGCGACGACGGCGGTGCGCCGCGCGGCCGGGGGCGCGGCCGGGGGCGCGGCGCCGCGCGCGGCGGGCGCGGCGGGCGCGGCGGCGCGGGGGAGGGCGGCGGCTGGGCGTTTGACGAGCCTCTTGCGGGCGGGGGTTTCGATGACTTCGGCGGCGGTTACAAAGCCGGCGGTGGTTACAAAGCCGGCGGTGTTTACGAAGCCGCCGGCGGTTACGACGCCGCCGGCGGTTACGACGCCGGCGGTTACGAAGCCGGCGGTTTCTCCGGCGGCGGCGACGACTGGGGCGCCGCCGCGCCGCCCGGCGGGCGGCAGCGGCAGCAGCAGCGCGGCCGCGGCCGCGGCGCCGGGCGGCGCGGCGGCGCGTTCGGGGGCGGCGGCGAGGAGGAGGAGGGGCGCGGCTGGGGGGAGGGCGGCTTTGACGACGCCGCGGCGGGCGGTGGCGGCGCGTGGCGGGCGCGGGACGAGCCGCGCGGCCGCGGCCGCGGCCGCGGCGGCCGCGGCGCGGCGGCCTCGCCCTACGGAGGCGAGGATCTGGCGGGGGAGTTTGGCCGCTTCGAGGACGGCGGTTACGGCGACGGCGGCGGCGACCTGGCCGGCTTTGGCGGCGGCGACGACGCGCTCGGCTGGGAGCCGCCGGCGCGCGGCGCGCGCGCCGGCGCCGCCGGCGCCGGGCGGGCGGCGGCCAGCGGCCGCAGCGGCGGCGGTGATGATTGGTGGGAGGACGATTCGAAGTGGGCCGGCGGCGGCGGCGGCGGCGGCGGCGGCGGCGCAAGCGGGAGCGGCGGCACCGGCCGCGCGGCGGCCAGCGGCCGCGGCGCCGCCGCCTCCGGGGATTGGTGGGAGGACGATTCGAAGTGGGCCGGCGGCGGCGGCGGCGGCGGCGGCGGCGGCGGCGGCGGCGGCGGCGGCGGCGGCGGCGGCGGCGGCGGCGGCGGCGAGGGCGTCTTCGATTTCGATTTCGGGGAGTCGGCCCCGCCGCCGGCGCCGCGCGGCCGGGGCCGCGGCCGCGGCCGCGGCGCCGCGGGCGCGGACGCGCGCGCGCGCCCGGCCGGGGGCGGCGCCTGGGGGGGGGACCCCGCCGGCGGTGACGACGAGTGGTGGAACGACGGCGCCCTCGCCAGCGGCGGCGGCGGCGGCGGGGACGAAGAGGATGTGTGGGCCGCGTCGCCGCCGCCCGCGGCGCCCAAGGGCCGCGCGCGCGGCGGCAGCAGCAAGGCCGGCGGCAGCAGCAAGGCGGGCGGCGGCGGCGGGGCGGACAAGGTGATGGATTTGGATGACTTTGCTGCGCGGTTCCAAGCCAAGCTCGAGGGCGGCGGCGGCGGCGGCGGCGGCGGCGAGGAGTGACGCGGGACGCTAGCCGGCCGGCTGCGGCTCCTGCGCCCTCACTGTGGCTTGGCGCTGTGTCCCCTTCCCCCCGCTCGCAACGAGCTTGGGTTTCTTAAACCGGCCACGGCCCCTCTCCCGAGTTCACGCACACAGCAGCTGCCTTGGAATTGGCGAGCGCCTGTAATCACCAACCAACAAGGCGGCGCGAGCCTTTGCAGAACGGGAGGGAACCCCATTGACTGTTGGTCGCCCTGCTCTAATGGGACTGACAAAAGCAGGTCTGCCTTTGTGAAACACCCAAAGTAAATGGAGGCGGTTGGCAACCGGAGATTACAGGATCGAGGCGCCTTGGCGGAGTAACCGGGATTGGTCAGTCAGGGGCAGGGGCAGGGCCCAAAGCGGTCAGTGGGGCGCGAAGCTGGGAGGGGGGGGCAGTTGGGGTCAAGCCGCCCTCGAGGGAGGCGCGGCTGCAGGCCGGGGCCTGGGAGAGCGCATTGGGGGCAGGAAAGGTTGCAGGGCTCAAAGGGCCAGTCCAGGGGTGTCGCTTTATTTGGCGAGGGCCGGGTGCTGGCTGGCATTTGAAAACGGGGGGCGCACGCGCGCGCGCGCATTGGAACCGGGTTTTGCTGCCGGCCAAAGCGCCGCATGAGAGCAGGTGGCCGCGGCGCCGGCGCCCAAACAGCCTGCATGCTGGGCACTACGGCAGGGCCGCGGCGGCTACTAGTGGGTGAAATCACCCCACTCCTGCTGCTGCTGCTGCCGCCGCTGCTGCTGCGGGCCGCAACCCCAGCCCGGCTGGGCGCAGGCCCAGCTGCGGTGGTGCTGGGGCCCCGGCAGGCCGAGGCCGCCGCCGGCGCGGGCCTGCGCGCCGCACGGCGCCATCGGCGGGGCAGCGTGGGGAGGCGCAAGGAAAGGGTAAACACCGGCCGGCTGCTGCTGCTGATGCTGTGGCAGGCAGTAGGCCGGAACAAACGCAAAGGCCGGCGGCGGCAGGGGGAGGGGGAAGCACTGCGGGGCGGGCTGGGGGTGTCCGGAGGGCCACGCTGCACCGAGCACGGCCGGCGGCGGCGGTGGCGGCGGGACCTGGCGGCTCTGCCAGGCGCCGCGATCCGCCTCGAACGCCGGCGCCGGCGCCGCCCGCTCCCCGCCGCCGCCGGCGCCGCGCCCGCGGCGCTTCCCGCGGCGGCGGGGCTCGCTGTCCGCCTCGGGGGCGCCGTCGCGGCCGCCGGCGCCGCCGTCGCGGCCGTAGTCATCCCCGTCTGACTGCAGCAGCCGCTCATACCACTCGTCCAGCGGCCGCGGGTTGTCGTCACCCGCCGCCGGCTGCGGCGCGGCGCCGTCAAAGGCAAAGGGCTCGGGCCCGGCCGCGGCGGCGGCGGCGGGAGCGACTGCTGAGCCCGCGGGCAGCGAAAGCAGCAGGCCCGCCACGGCGGCCGAGGCCGCAGCGGCGGCGGCCGCGGCGGGGGCGCGGGGGGGCTGTGGGGGCGCGGGGCTCAGCGCCGCCTCGGTGACTGCGGCGGCTGACTCATCGGATGAGTCGGCCCGCGGCGCCGCCGCGCCCGCCCCCGTCTCGGGCAGCGGGGCCAGCAGGCCGGCCACGGCGGCGGCGACCGCGGCGGCGGCAGAGGCCGCCCGCGCGTCGCGCTTCTGCTTGCCGCTGCCGCGGCCGAGCCGGCCCCTGCTGGAGCGCACGCGCGGCAGCAGCCTGCCGCCGGCGGGGCGCTCGGGCGCCGCGGCGGCGGCGTCTTCAGTGGGCGCCGAGCCCGCCGGCACTGCGGGGGGCGCACCATCATCGTTGGAGCGCGGTGGCGTTTCCGGGCCGCCGCGGCGGCCGGGCAGCTGCGGCGGCGCCGAAGCCGCCGGGTGCGGCGGGCAGGGGGTGCTCCCGGCCCCGTCCTCGTCCCAGCCGCGCCCCTCCCACTCAAAGCTCAGGCCCCCGCCGGCGGGGCCGGGGGCGGGCGGCGGCTGGGGGAAGGGGAGGGGCGGGTCCTCAGGAGGGCCACGCTGGGACGGCGCCAGGTCGGAGTTGAACACTCCTGGGCCGTCCCTGCGAAGCGTTTGGTTTTTTTGTTGCGTTTGGGGGTGGGCGTTTGGGAGTGGTTGCGCAGGGAGATTGAGAAGAGCCGGGCATTTCAGCTGGTGAGCGCTGTTGTGTGCGCGTTGTGAGCGCTGCGCGTCAAACCTCCCAGCCGCAGCCCAGCCCCGCACCAGGTGAGCAGGAGGCGCGGCGGCGCGATGGGCGCCGCAACCCAGCCGAGGGGCGCTGCCAGCGGCGGCGGCGAGGCCGGGGCCGCGAGTGCCACCTCGGCGGGCGGTGCGGGCGCGGTGGGGGGCTCCGGGGCGGAGGGGTTGACCGCCAGCAGCAGGCTGGGCAGGCGGCGCAGCGTAACGGCGGCGGCGCGCCACTGCAGCGGCTCGTGCAGGGTGGCCCTCGCCCAGCTGTTGATTGCGAGGCGCATGGCCGCGGCGCTGGGGCCCGCCAGCTGGCGCGTGGCCATGGCGGTGTTGTTGCTGCTGACCTGGCCCTCCCTGGGGTTTGGGGGGGATGGAGGTTTTGTTGGTTTTTTGTTTGGGGGGATGGCAGGCGGTGTTGAGCTACAGGCAAGGTTTGGTGGTGTGTGTAGTGTGCAGCTGAGTTTGGGGGGGACCAAGCAAGGCTGGCGTCCCCCAAACAACCCCGGCCCCTGGGCCCCGGCCCGCAACGCACCAGGTGAGCAGCAGCGGCGGCGCAATGGGTGCCGCAACCCAGCCGAGCGGCGCTGCCAGCGGCGGCGGCGGCGAGGCCGGGGCCGCGAGTGCCACCTCGGCGGGCGGTGCGGGCGCGGTGGGGGGCTCCGGGGCGGAGGGGTTGACCGCCAGCAACAGGCTGGGCAGGCGGCGCAGCGTGACGGCGGCGGCGCGCCACTGCAGCGGCTCGTGCAGGGTGGCCCTCGCCCAGCTGTTGATTGCGAGGCGCACGGCCGCTGCGCTGGGGCCTGCCAGCTGGCGCGTGGGGACGGTGGTGTTGTTGCTGCTGACCTGGCCCTCCCTGGGGTTTTGGGGGGGATGGAGGTTTTGTTGGTATTATGTTTGGGGGGATGGCAGGCGGTGTTGAGCTACAGGCTAGGTTTGGTGGGGTGTGTAGTGTGCAGCTGAGTTTGGGGGGGACCAAGGCTGGCGTCCCCCAAACAACCCCGGCCCCTGGGCCCCGGCCCGCAACGCACCAGGTGAGCAGCAGCGGCAGCGCGATGGGCGCCGCAATCCAGCCGAGCGGCGCTGCCAGCGGCGAGGCCGGGGCCGCGAGCGCCACCTCGGCGGCGGGCGGTGCGGGCGCGGTGGGGGGCTCCGGGGCGGAGGGGTTGACCGCCAGCAACAGGCTGGGCAGGCGGCGCAGCGCGATGGCGGCGGCGCGGCGCAGGCCCGCGGTTTGTGCGTAGGCATCGCGCCGCGCCTCGCAGCAGCCCGGGCCGCGCATGGTGAAGCGCAGCAGGCGCGGTGCGGGCACGGCGGTGTTGGTGCTGCTGGCCTGGCCCTCCCTGGGCGGGGGGGGGGTGGTTTGGCTTGTTTGGGGAAGCGGAAGGAGTGGGCAGGCGGGGCTTAGCTGCGGGCTAGGTTGGTTGGGGTGTGTACGCAGCTGAGCTGCCTTTGGGGGAGGCTGAAGGCCCCAAAACAACCCCGGCCCTAGCCCTGGCCCCGACCCCGCCCCGCACCAGGTGATCAGCAGCAGCGGCGGCGGCGATGACCAGGCCATGCGCGCCACCTCGGCGGGCGGTGCGGGCACATAGAAGGGCTCCGGGGCGGAGGGGTAGTAGGCCACCCGCAGGCTGGGCAGGCGGCGCAGCGCGATGGCGGCGGCGCGGCGCAGGCCCGCAGCTTGTGCGTAGGCGTCGCGCCGCGCCTCGCAGCAGCCCGGGCCGCGCATGGTGAAGCGCAGCAGGCGCGGCGGGGGCATGGCGGTGTTGTTGCTGACTTGGCCCTCCCTGGGGTTTGGGGAAATGCGGCTTGGTTTCAGGGCGTGGTCTCGGGGGGGGGGTGCGAAGGCAGCCGAAGCGACGTGCGTCGCATCCGGATCCAGGCAACCGGCTCGCCCCCCAAAGCAGTGGCCCCCCTTGAACCCCTCACCATGTCAGAAGCAGGGTTTGCGGCAGCGATGAAGGCGGCACGGCCGCGGCCTCGGGGGCGGCCGGCTGCTCCGTTGATGCCGGGGGCAGGTCTTCGCCGGCGGCGCCGCCGGCGGCGTCGCCGGCGGCGCGCGGCCGGAGGCAGCCAGTCATCGCGGCCGTGACACGCGCAATGCCGCCGGTCACCGCGCGCACGGTACGCCTCACGAAAGCGCTGCGGCGGGGAGGGGGGGTGGGGGCCAGGTGCATCAGACGCGCGAGCGGCGCCGGCTGGAGCGCTGCGCGGCGCTGCGCCCGAAAACAGCAGCCCCCAAAGCCTGCCCCAATCGGCCTCCTAGGGCCTGAATACGTCCCAAACAAAGCTCCCAAACACGCACCGCGCGCTTGCGCGGCGCCGGGAGCCCAGGCGGGGGCTCGGGGGGTGCTCGGGCTCCTCCGATCCCTCGCGCGGCGCCCTCAGCCGCAGCGAGGCGGCCACGGCCGCTCCAGCGGCTACGGCGACGATAATAAGCTTGAGGACGCGGTCATCGTGCGAAGGCGGTGCCATCGCGATCGGTCAAGCGCGAGATGCGGCTCGCGCTGACCTGTTCGATGAGATGAAAAAGTGTCTACACCCCTGGCTGGGATGTGGAACTGGTCGGGGTCGGGGAGGGGGCGCCCCTTGAGGCATGCCCTGCCCGCGCGACTGCTGAGCGCCGCCGCGCACAAAACGCCGCCGCGCCGCGCCGCCGTGGCCGGGGCTGCTGCCTCAGCAGCGGGCAGATCCCGTCACGCCCGCTTCTGAAGCACCAAAGACGCAGGGGCAGGGGCCACGCAGCGCCGCAGGGCGCGCTAGATCCCGACGCGCCGCAGCGGCGCGCAGCTCATCGCGCGCAGCGGTGCCGCGTTTTGCCGCGCCAGCGCGCGCGCGCGCGCTCCCCTGCCGGCCTGCTGAATTCACACCCTTCCCCCCGAGCCCGAGCAACCCAGCGAAGGTGCCTGAGACCTTTGTTTACACGGCAGCTTGTGGCGGCGCGCCCCGGCGCGCCGCAAGCCGTGCGCAAGGGGGCGGGGTTGCCGCCCTTGGTCGCCCTCGCGCGCCGAGCCCGCGCTCGGCGGGCGGGCCGCCGCGATTGGGCCGCGGCTCCGTCGCCGGCGGAAGCGGTGGGGGCAAGCCGGGGGCGGATGCAGCCCGCCCTGCGGGCAAAGGGGGTTCTCCTGTACGGCTAAACCAAGGACCAAACAGACAAAAAACAGGGGGCGGGAGAGGGGTGGGCGGCGGCCACACGCCGCGGGCCCCCGCCGCGCACTCGTGAAACAGACGACGCGGGTACGAGTGGCGCGCCGCACGGCGGCGCAACACAGTATCTTGTGCGAAAGCTCGGGGGGCGCGAAGAGTGCGTGCATGTGAGCAAAAGAGAGGGATCTGACAGGTGCAGGGGTGGGAGAGAGGGAACCGCCAAGGTAAAAAGCCTAGTTGTACAATCCATCGAGCGCGACGCGAGCAGCGCCCGCCTGCAGCTCCCCGCGGCGAAAGCGCTGGAGGGGGTGCAGCGCCGCTCCGTCCCCCGCCTGCCGGCGCGGCCCGGTGGCCCCCGGCCCTTCACCAGCCAAGGGGGGCGCAGGCGCGCGGCCCCGTGGCTCGGGCCGGGAGTCGAGGGGGAGGGGAAGGCCGAAGCGCTGCGCCCGCGCCCGCGCCCGCGCCCGCGTCTGCGCCCGCGCCTGCGCCCGCGTCTGCGTCCGCGCCGCTAGTCCACCTCTGTCGACTGCTGCCACGACACCTCCACCACCTCCTGCACGCGGCGGTTGTACTCGCGGCGGTTCTCGTTGTACAGCCGCGCCGCCTCGCTGTTGGCCGGCGAGTTGGGGTTGGGGTCGCAGAGCAGCGACTGCGGGGGGGGGCGTGGCGGGGGGAGGCGCCTCCCGCGTTTAAAGGGGCTGGCTTGGGGCCCGGCTGGCTGCGACCGACGGCAAGCGCACAGGAGCGCCGCCCACCCAAGCCGCCGCCTCACGCCACGCAAGAGCGCCGGGGCCGCGGCCGACTGCGCACAAGGGGCACCCTCACACATGCCACCGCACGCGCACACGGACGCAAGCGCGAGCCGCCTGCCGCCTGCCGCTCCCCCCGCCCCCTGCCGGCGTGCAGGCGCGCGTGCGCGCACGCACCTGGATGGATGTGAGGATGGCTGAGACGTCGTAGATGGGGGACCACTGGTTCTGGAGGATGTCCAGGCAGATGCCGCCGTCCGCATAGACTGCGGGGGGTGGGGGTGGGGGTGGCGAGAGGGGTTGGCGGGGGAAGTGGGGCAGTGGGACAGAGCGGTCGGCGAGCCGGAACCTCTGGGTGGCGCGCGCTCGCTGCGGCGGCCGCGCTCACTGTTGGGGTGGAACATCTGCGACTTGAACTTCACGACCGGCGCCTTGTTGGGGTACTCCTCGGTGAACTCCAGCGTGAGCTTGAAGGTCCCTGGGGGGCGGCGAGGCGGTGGGGATCGGGCGGTGTGATCCACGCGCGGCGGCGGCGGGCAGGGGGCGGCAGGCGGCGAGCGCGGAGCGCCGCGCCCGCCGTCGGGGCGCGGTGCGGCCCCTGCCGGCTCCCGCACTCGGTCAACGGCGCACGAGCGGCATCCACAAGGCTCACCGCCGTCCCAGGGCGTGTCCTCAGGCCCGAAAATGACCGCGTTCCACAGCATGATGTTGTCCGGGTTTGGAGAGCCGTTCACGCCCTGCGGCGGGTCGTTCCGCAGGCGCTTGAAGTCCCGCATGAGGCGCTGCGGGTTGGGCGGGGGCGAGGGGCGGTGAGGGGCGTGCGGGGGCCAGGCGCCAGGCCGCGGTCGAGAGGGGACGCGGCCGGAAGGGGCACGACTGCTCTCGCTGCTGCGCCCCCCTGAGCGCGCCGCACCTTGCGCGCAGGCGTAGACATCCTGCGCCCCTCTGAACGCGCTGGCTGCCCAAGGGGCCCCGCTGTGCTGCCGAGTGGGCCGCGGAAATTGATCACGCGGCCCCGCTGTGCTGCGAGGGAGAGGAGGGAGAGCTTGTCTGCGCCAATTGAACGCGCGTTGAACGGGGGCAGGGGCGGCGCGGGGAAGAAGGCCGCGTAGCGCGAGAGCAGGCGCGCAGCTGCCTTGGGGCACCTGCGCGCGCTGCACGCCGCCCCGGCTCGCCGCCCAGGCTGTCCCAAGGATCCCCAGCGACCGGCAGGAATGTTTTTACACGCGTACGGGGGAAGCAAGAGAGGGCGCGCACGCCCGCACAGCCCGAAATCCGGCCGGCGCGAGGCGGGCACGCTGCGCGCGCGCCGCCCGCGGCCGGCCAGAGACCGGCCGGCTGGCGGCGCGGGGGGGCAGTGTGGGGAGACCGATCAGCAGTTGGTGCCGACGATCTTGGCGGGCGCGATCTCGAGGATGTTGCCGGCCTTGCCGGGGACGGAGCCCTTGATCACCAGCGCGCCCCGCTCCAGGTCGACCTTGAGCACCTGCATGGGGCGCATGGGCGCGCGCACGGGGGCGGCGGGGGACGCGTGAGTTTCGAGGGCTCGAACAGAGGCTGCGGCCTTGTCCTAGACCTCCGCATGGGGCCGCACGGCGCGTGCGCGGGCCGCACGGCGCGCGCGGGGCGAGGCGCATGGCGACAGCACCCGCACATGCGCCGGGCACGCACTGCGCGCCGCGACGCCGCGCCTCCGCAGCAGCAAGCGCCGCAAACCCCCCAAATCAACCGCCGCTCACCTTGACGGAGCGGACCTTCCGCCGCACGTTGCCCATGTGGCCGGCCATCTTCAGGCCCGGGAAGGTGCGGCCGGGGGTGGTGCCGGGGCCGGTCGTGCCGTGCTCGCGGTGCGACTTGGAACCGTGGGTCATAAGGCCGCGGCGGTGGCCCCAGCGCTTGATGGTGCCTGGGAAAAGGGGGGAGGGCGGGAGCGGGGCAAAATAAGCACGGCGGCATGCTGCTGCGGGGGGGCGCCCGTGTGTGCACTGGCACTTGTGCTGCCGCGCAGCAAAAAACACTGCCTGCGTCGGCGCTGCGTTGACACAGGCAGCGAGTGCGCCACTGACGCTGGCAGCTGCTTTGTGAAGCCTGCGGCCCTGAACGGCGTGCCATGCCACCGCTTATCCACCCTGGTCGATGGCTCCCTGGGCTCTCACAGCCAGGAGCCACCGCCCGCCGCCTCCGTCCCACCAAAAACCACCCCGAGAGCCAGCTGCCACCTAGCGGCGCTTCGCGCCGCGCTGCGCCCCACCAAAGGCCCCGCGAGAGCGCCGCTCACCCTGGAAGCCCTTGCCGATGGTGGTGCCCGCGATGTCAATGTTGTCGCCCTCCTTGAACATCTCGGCCACGTCCAGCTTCTGGCCGGGGGCGAAGCTGGCGACCTTGGCGGCGTCCTTCAGCTGCGGGGTCGGGGCGGGCGGGCGCGGGGGGGCCGGGGCTCGAGGCGCGCTCCAGGCACAGCGGGGGGCCGCGCGCGCGGGCCGCCGGCGGCGGGCGCGCTGCTGTGCATGCGCGATGCCTCCGGCGGCCGCGCCGCTCCAAGCGGCTGCCGGGTGCGCCCCTCATTGCTGGACGCAGGCGGCGCAGCGAATGCGGCGCAGCGCGGCGCGCGGCGCTCGACGCAGCGCGCCGCGGCGCGGCGGACGGCGCGCGCGCGCACCTTGAACTCGCGCAGGTGCTTCATCGGCGGGCAGCCGGCCTTCTGCAGGTGCCCCAGCTCCGGCTTGCGCACCTTGCGCTCGGGCACGACCTTGTAGCCCACCTGCACGGCGTCGTAGCCGTCCGTGGCCTGGGTCTTGACCATCGTGACGACGTTCCTGCGCAGGGGAGGGGCGTTCGCGGCCTCTCAGCGCGTTCCGGGCGCCCAATGTGGGCCACAGCGATCGCGGGCGGGGGCGCAGGGGCCCCGGCGGGCGGGCGGGGCCAGGCACCACCACCACAAGCGGGACGCACCCCTCCTCCAGCGCGATGACGGTCGCCGGCACCGCCAGGCCGTCGGGCGTGAAGAAGGTCATCATGCCCGCCTTCGTGCCGAAGATGCCGACGCCAGCCTCGGCCTGGCGGGCCTGCACAGAGACCACACGGCGGCTGCTGCTGGCGCGGAGAGGCCGACACGCGGCGCCGCCGAGCTGCTGCTTCATCGAGCGGGTGCCCGAGAAGGCGGAGAACGCCCTCATGGTGCCGCTGCGAGGGCCCGCGGAGGCGGGGCCCGGGGAGTGGGGGAAAGAAGCAAACGCCGCGCGCCGCGCAGCCAATAGACCGGCTCCGATTAGAGCCGAGAGATTGCTAGGCAATGCACAAAGGGCTTTGGCGAGGGCGCGGGACCAATGGCGCGGCCTGGAGCGCGCGGCGCCGCGCGCCGCCTGCCCGGCTGCTGCACGACCGCGCCGCTGCTGCGGGCCTGCGGCGGCGTGCCGCAGCCGGGGCCAGGTGGCGCGCCGCAACCCAGCTGCGTCCACAGGGCCAGTGTTCTAGCTGCCAAGCCTGTCTGGGAGGGGATGGCACGGCGCGGGAGGGGTGCGTTGACCTGTCAAGACTCGGCGGCCGTTGTGCGCGCTTGGAGGACGCAGCGCGCGCTCCGCCTAGGTAAAAGGGGGTGCGACGGCACGTGCCGGCCTGTGAAGCGCTCCGCACGGGCGGCGGCTCGTTGGGCTGACTTCTCAGCCGCGCCTGCAGGTCGGAACATAAACGGCGTGGCTCACGCCAGCCATGCACCTGTTCCGCAAGCCACTTGGCGAGCCGCACCGCCTGCGGGCCGTTATCAATGTGCGCTAAGCCGCAGCTGAGTCCAGGGCTTGGTGTCTGAGCGGCGTCTCAGGCAAGTCAACCGAGTCTAGACGAGACTCGCCGCGCGGCGGCTCCGCACCACCTCCCCCGCCCAGCACGGGGTTTCAGGCTTGCCCCATCGCGGCTCTGCCCGCGCCGCCTTGCCCCGAAAGAGTCCCCAAGCCCTGCTGTTCGACGCGGCAGCCGTGCGGTCGCCGGGCATGCCAATACCTCGCGGACCCCCCTCGCTTCTCGCCCTCTTTCTTTGTCCATCGGACAACGTCAAGGTGAGAAGCCCGTAGAGCGTTACCCCCGCGGCGTGCGGGCTCGGCAGCAAAGGCGCGCCCGCCGGCCGCTGCCGGGGGCTGCCCAGGAGCCCCTTCCCCGGACCAGCCGGCGTAGCGAAGCACAGCGTGGAATTTGCAGGCCTCAGATCTGCCCGCGGAAGGCGCAGACAGCACGTCGTCGGGAAGGCAGCAGGCGGGCCGCCCGCAAGCGAGCAGCAAAACCGCGCCTCGCGGCGTGTCAGCAGGGCTGGCGGCCTGCAGAGGCGGAGGAGGCGCCGTGCCGCCGAGCTGCGCGCCCGGCGCAGCCGCACCGGCGGCGGCAGCGGGTGGTGCACCGCCGCCGCCGCGCCGCCGCCGTCGCCGCTGCAGTCGTGCACGTATGCCAGCGCAGCCGTGAAGCACATACCCAGCAGCATCTCGAGGAACCAGCGCAGCCCATTGGCCGGCGGTGGATGCAACCCGGGGCGGCGCCCGCCGTTCAACACGCGCCCCGCAGCCGCCCCACGCAGCTGGGCGCCGACGCGGGCGCAGCGCCGGCGCCGCAGCCGACCCCCCCCTCCCTTCCCCCCCTTTCCCCTGCAGGAGGGGCCGCCAAGATGCAGATCTTCGTGAAGACCCTCACGGGCAAGACCATCACCCTCGAGGTGGAGTCCAGCGACACCATCGAGAATGTGAAGTCGAAGATCCAGGACAAGGAGGGTGAGTCGCGACACAACCCAGCAGCTTGTTGCTTTGCCGTCAGCCTTGTTTCGCACCGCGGGGCTTTTGGAGGCGCCAGCGCCCAGGGCCGCAGCGGCGGCAGCGGCCCGCGGCGGCCCGCGGTTGCCGCTGCGGCAGCGGCAGGGCGGCAGCGGCTACCATCAGCCACTGCACCCAGGCCGCCGCCGCCGCCGCCGCCTTGCTCGTCGTGCAGTGGCGCCCACCCGCAGCAGCATGCCGCGCCTCACCTCACCTCGAAACCGACCGCCCCCGCGCGCCCCTCCCCCGCCCCCTCCCCCCCCTCCCCCCCCCCCAAAGGCATCCCCCCGGACCAGCAGCGCCTGATCTTCGCCGGCAAGCAGCTGGAGGACGGCCGCACCCTGGCTGACTACAACATCCAGAAGGAGTCAACGCTGCACCTGGTGGGCTGGGGGCTGGGAACTGGGGGCTGGGGCGGGGGGCAGGGGGCGGGGGGCGGGGGCTGGGGGCTGGGGGCTGGGGGCTGGGGGCTGGGGGCTGGGCTGGGCACGGCTTGGGTTTGTGTGTTTGCTCCGCGTCCCCGTCGCGCACGCATCAGTGCCCTCGACCCAAACCCAGCTCCTGCCCCCCCCAACCCACCCGCTCGCCAAACCCAAACCCAAACCCCGAACCCCCCAGGTGCTGCGCCTGCGCGGCGGCATCATCGAGCCGTCCCTCCAGATCCTGGCCCGCAAGTACAACCAGGACAAGGTGATCTGCCGCAAGTGCTACGCGCGCCTGCACCCGCGCGCCAAGAACTGCCGCAAGAAAAAGTGCGGCCACACCAACCAGCTGCGCCCCAAGAAGAAGCTCAAGTGAAAATTGAACAGTGGACCCTGTTTTGGGGACCTTTGGCTTGCGTTTTCGGCCTGCTGTGGGGGCTGGATGTGTAACGCACGGCGCGATCGAGGCGCGCCCTCTGGGGCGCTGGCTGGCGGGCGGGCGGGCGGGTGGCGATGCGGCGGCGCTCGCTGGCCAGCAGCAAGGCAGCGCGGCGCCCGTTGGGCCTGCGGCGCGCGGGTAGGCGTGGGGCAGCGCCCGTCCGCGGCGCCGTCGCTCTTGGGGGACAATCCTGGCAATCTGCAGACGTTTCTGACCCATGGGAGCCTGGCAGCGGGATTATAACACGCACAGCAACGGGCATGGCAGCGGTTTTTACTCACGGGCAGCAGTTTTTGTACGGGGAAGCGGGCATGCACTCCGCGCGCAGCGGACGCGAGCGACGGGAGGCGTGTGGGTTGCAAAGGGGGCGGCTGGGCGAGGCGCGCGCGTGGCGGTGATCGGGGCGGTGGCAGTTCGGGTTTTGTGAGCCACGTGCACAACTCCAGCACGCCGGCCACTTTAGCGTGCAGTTTTTAGGAGATGTGCAGTTTTGGGTGGCGGATCAGGAGAGGCCCTCGGCGAGCTGCAATCACTCGGGGAGTGACTACTATTGCACAGGATGGATGCCAGTATTAGAGGGGGAGCAAAAGGCACGTGAGGTGGCTTGTCAGCCTGGGGATGCCTGTTGGATTGGGGGGCAAATGGTGCGCAGCGCGCGAAACCCGGGCGCTGCAAGCACAAATCCAAAGGCCCTCTCTTGGCGTGCGGGGCGACAGCGGGCGCCAAAGGCGGGCGTGCTGGTGTAGGAGGCCGCGGGAGCCCAGCGTGCGCAGTGCGTGAGCGGCAGGAACGGAGGCGGCCGAAATTCGTGCGATGGGGTGCCATGCCATGAGGTAACCCACAAAGCCTTCAGCCCAAGGCGTACTGCCTGCGGCGCAGCTTTCAAAACACCAACGTGTCGGCGATCAGCCAACGGCCAGATCACGGCACAACCTCAAACGCGCTGAACGGCATGGGCTGCCACGTCGCGTCCTTCTCGGCTTCGTTGAGGCAGTTGGCATCGGGCACAACCGTCAGCCCAAACCAGCCCGCCTTGCCGGGCGCGGGCACGTCGGTGATCTTGACCATCTTGGATTTGCCGGCCTTGATCACGAGGTCGGTGGTGTTGAAGGAGTGGACGAAGCCGGTCGGGTCGCAGCGCTCCCCACCGTAATAGCCACCATAGCTATCATCAACAGAGGACGTAAAGATCTCGACACGCCCCACGGAGCCGTCGGCGCCGCCCATGTTGATGATCTTGACCTTGACCGTCATGGTGTCGTTGACCTTGGGCTTCTTGGGGCTGGTTTTGACCTGTTCAGGTGTGGTGTTGGGGTGGAGTTTGATCAGGTACGGCCGAGCGCTTGGGGTTGGTCTGACAATGTGCAAGTGGCAGGCAGTGCAGGCGGCAAACCATGGCAGGAAGCGGAGCAGGCTGTATATGAAGCAGGAAGCGCGGCCGCCCTCACCGTGAAGTAGATCTGGCCCTTTGGCTGCACGCCGCCAAGCAGAGCGCCGGCCTTTTCGACGGCCAAGTAATAGGGCGACTCCCAGTAAGCGTCGACGGGCACGGGAGCCAGCATGCAGGAGGCATCCAGCACGACGTTGACCTCGCCGTAGCTACTGCTAGACACCTTGAGGCCGTCGACGGGGATCACTTTGGTCTTGCCGGGGCCAATCTTGGGGAGATCGACGGTCTTCTGGCCCATGTGCGTGCACCTGGAGGTTTTGGGGGGTTGAGTTGGGGTGAGGCAGGGGCGCGGCTGTGAAGAGGTGCAGCGGCGGGCTCTTGTGGGTGGGGAGGTCAATGCAGTGGCAGTGCGTGGGCGGGCGAGCAGAGGGCCAAACCAAGCATGTGGATGCACCCACTCTGTGATGTTGACATCATAGTAGGAGTCGTCGTAGTAAACCGCCATCTTGACCCCCGCCTCGGAGGCCTCAGTGCCTGGATTGTTTGATTTGGGTTTGGGTTTGGGTTTGGGTTTGGGTTTGGGTTTGGGTTTGGGTTTGGGTTTGGGTTTGGGTTTGGGTTTGGGTTTGGGTTTGGGTTTGGGTTTGGGGTTTGGGAGTGTGCGGGTTGGAGGGTTGGCTCTTGTGTTTGGTTTTGGGTTTGGGTTTGGGTTTGGGTTTGGGTTTGGGTTTGGGTTTGGGTTTGGGTTTGGGTTTGGGTTTGGGTTTGGGTTTGGGGTTTGGGAGTTTGCGGGTTGGAGGGTTGGCTCTGGCTTGACGGCATGCACGCGCGCGCACTCGCACGCACGCACACGCGCGCGTGTGCGCAAGTACGAGCGTGCCCACACATGCTGGCATGCAACTCACCCAGGTTGGTCACGGCGAGGTTCGCCTTCAAAGTGCCATTGATCACAGGGTACTTGGGCTCAATGTCAAACTCTGTTTGGATTTGATTTGCGGGGACCACTCAGCTGAGACTTGTTGCAAAGTGAAGCAAGTGACAATGCTGGCTGGCGTTGCAGGGTCACGGCAATTCAGGTTACTGGAAGGCGGGGCAGCAAACTTGGTGAAAGCGGAGAATCGCAAACACTGTGGTGTATGAAGATTGGGTTGCTCACCCCACCAAGTCTCGGGTTTGAACTCTGCAAGCTCCAGGTGGGCATACTTGGTACCAGCCTCGACGACGGTAGTTCGGTACGACCACTGCACGTAGTCAGCGGACTCGTTGAACACGGTGCAGGCACTGTCAAGGAAGAAGCGCACCCGCGCCTCGCCCAGGGTCGTGGGCACCTTCCAAGATGCCTTGATAGTCTTGGTCTGAAGGGGCAGGAGCTCGGGCAGTTTGTAGTCAACGTCGCCGGTCTCGCCGCACTGCGGGTTGGAGGGAGGGTGGGGGGATTGGGGGCCAGGTTCATCAGTCGTTTGGGGGTGCCACGCAATGGCAGCCGGAGACGGTTTGCCCTGCGCATGCACGCACGCACGCATGCAGACATGCATGCACGCGTGCTGCACTGCAGTGAGCACTGCGTGCAAACGGCAAAGGCGCCAACCCCTCACTAAAGCTTGCCTTGGCACGCTCGGTTTTGTTTGCCCAGATGGACAGGAGGGTGCCCGCGGGCACCGGCTTGTCTCCCAAGTTGATGACATACTGGCGGTTTTGTTAGGGGGTTGGCGGCGGGTCAGACATGATCCAAAGCGGCTGGTTTCAGTCCTTGCATTTGCAAACTGCGTGCCAAGCTTGGCGTGTGCGCGTGTGTGTCCCCCTGGCTCGACTAGTTTAGTGCGCCTTAGTGCGCGCATCCCTCGCCCCTCCCCAGCATGGGCTCACGATGATGGTCTTCTGCTTCTTGCCGGCCTCGGGCTTGATGGGGCGCAGCCAGTCGCTGTACCAGTCCAGGGGCTCGTAGGTGAAGCTCAGGGGGGCGGACCGCTGCAGGGAGTCCACGCCTGTGCCGTGGGCAGGCTTCTGCTGGCGCACCCGGGAAACGACGCGGGCGGTCTCATCCAAAGGAGGTACGTCGTCGGCGAGGGCCGCGCCTGCGGGGTGGGGTGGGGAGTGAAGAGCAGGGGTTGCAGGTTGAGGTTGAGTGAGGAGCGCGGTCAGCGGTGCTCGGCACCGCCAGGCTGGCGGGCACGGCTGCCGCCGGCGCGGCGCAGACGGGGCGCGCGGCCCGCCCACGGGGCGGGGCGCAGCGGGCGTCGCTAGGCCCCCCCCTTTGCGGGCCGCAGCGCCACTGAAGCCCGTGCGGCGGGCGCGCTGGCAAGCGGGGCAAGCCCACCTGCGGCCACGAGGACCAGGAGCGCCGCGAGGGCGCGGACGGCGGCCATGTCGAGGTGCGTTGTCGCGTCAGTGGGGAGGTATTCGTGGCCTTACAACGTCTGTTGCAAAGTATTGGTTTGCTGAATAGAGTTTGGGGGGGCCGCGGTCGCGTTTTCAGCGGTCGCGAGTGGCCGGTCAACTCCGACACGCGGAGGAGCCGCCCCCAAACTCGCGGGGACGGCACAAAGCATTCGCACCAGCCATTAGATCATTACAGGCCGGCGGGGGCCGCACCGGCCGCGGGGCGCAAATTTCCCGGCGCGCGCGTGCACGGGCCCCGGCTGGGCCCGGCTGGGCCGTCATCACCCTGCACGGCCACGCCCCCAGAGCGCCGCGCCGTGATCGAGCCACCTCCATTCACTAGCAAGCACACTGCACACCAGGATGGTTTTACCACAGGCCAAGGTTTGGGGCTGCCACGTGTGCAAACTGCAGAGCGTGCAAACCCCTTCCTTTCGTGATGCGCCCCTCGCCCCGTTTCCGGCTGCCTAGTTTCTGACACAGCACTTGAAGGCTCTGCGCCAGCGCCCAGCGCGCATGCTGCAACCTACGCGGCACACTCCGGGGCCGCTCAGCAGGTCGTGCCGACTTGCCTGTGCCCGCGTAACTGCAACAAACAGTCTGCAAATGGCAGGTTTACCCCCGGCCAGCTGCTGCTGCCGTGATGAGCGGCGGTGCATTCCGCATGTGTCGCGGATGCGCACCGCGAGGCGAGGCTGGGTGGGCGAGGGGCGTGGGAGTTTGTTGGGTCGGTGCTGGTTTTCAAGCTGGCGGTGCGCGCGTGCCAATTGCTTGCTTGAAATGCAGTTTTTTGGTATGGTTGATTAACGGCCCCCGGCCCCTCAGCCGGATGGAACAGCCATCCCAATATTGTGTAATTCATGTCCAGCATGGGCAGTGCGTGAGCGGAAGAAAGAGGGGTGGCCGAAGTGCGTGTGATAGGGTGGCGTGAGATACTTCACTGTGCTGTTTGGAAGCTAAAGGCAGGCAGGCTGCAGGCCAAAATGCACTCCGGTCCAGTCAGATCAGCCCAAGGCCAGATCACGGCGCCACAACCTCAAACGCAATGAACGGCATGGGCTGCCAACCCACGCTCTTCTCGGCTTCGTTGGCGCAGTTGGCATCAGGCAAAACCGTCAGCCCAAACCAGCCCGCTTTGCTCGGCGCGGGCACGTCCTTGATCGTGACCGTCTTTGATTTGCCGGCCTTGATCACGAGGTCGGTGGTGTTGAACGAGTAAGCAAAGCCGGTCGGGTCGCAGCGACCCCCGCTGTAATAGCCGCCATAGATGGACTGATAAACAAAGGACGTGAAGATTGCAACGCGCCCCACGGAGCCGTCGGCGTCGCCCATGTTGATGATCTTGACCTTGACCGTCATGGTGGCGTTGACCTTGGGCTTCTTGGGGCTGGTCGTGACCTGTTGAGTTTTTGATGGGTTTGGGGGTGGAGTTTGATCAGGTATTGAGTGCTGTGGGCTGGTTTCACGATTTGTGGCAGGCAGTGCAGGCGGCAAACCATGGCAGGAAGCGAATCAGGCTGTAGATGAAGCGGCAAGAGCGCGCATGCCTCACCGTGAAATAGACCTGGCCCTTCTTTTGCACGCCGCCAAGCAGCGCGCCAGCCTTCTCCGTGGTCTGGCCCCACAAACTCCAAGTCGGTTCGATGGGGGCTGGGCCGAGCTTGCAGCTGGCGTCGAGCATTGGTTTGACTCTAGTCTGCGAGTCATCGGCCGCCTTGAGGCCCTCCACAGGCACAAACTTGACCTTGCCGGGGCCAATCTTGGGGAGGTCAACGCTGACCTGGCCCGCGTGCGTGCACCTGGAGGTTTTGGAGGGTTGGGTTGGGGTGAGGGGCACGGCTGCGAAAGGGGTGCAGCGGTGGGCTCTTGTGGTTGTGGTCAATGCATGATTGGCAGCAGGTCGGGGTGTGCAGGGGCCAAACCAAGCGTGTCGAAGCACCCACTCTGTGAGGTTGAGAATGCTGAAGGAGTCGTCGTAGTAAACCGCCATCTTGACGCCCGCCTCGGAGGCCTCAGTGCCTGCATTGTTTGGGTTGAGGGTTGGGTTTGGGGCTGAAGTTTGGGGGTTGGGGTTCGGGGTTTGGAGTTTGGGGCCAGGGATTGGGATTCGGGTTCTTAGGGGGGGGTGGCATGACAGCCCACCCCGCTCGCCCGCCCGCCCACCCGCACGGGTGCACGCACGCACGCGCGCACGCGCGCGCGCACGCACACAGCTCACCCAGGTTGACCACGCCGATGGTTGCCTTGAAAGTCCCATTGCGCACGGGGTTCTGGGGCTCAAAGTCCCACTCTGTTTGCGTTTGGTTGTGGGGGGCGCCAATGCTCAGCTGAGGCTTGTGGGTTGGCAGCAGATCCAAGCTTGCACGCATGGCGAGGGTTTGAGCTGGGGTCTGCACTGCATGGCGCTTGGGGTCGTGTGGGACGGGCGCAGATGGACCTCAGCCTCGGTCAAAACGAGGCGAACTGCAACTTTGACTTCACAAACTACTCACGATACCACATGGTTGTGCCGCCATCATCCAGCTCCAGGTAGGTGTACTTGGTGCCGGCCTCCAATACGGTAGTGGTCTCGGACCACTGCACGTTGTTGACAGATTCATTGAACACGGTGCAGGCGCTGTCCAGGAAGAAGCGCACCCGCGCCTCGCCCAGGGTCGTGGGCATCTTCCAGGACGCCTTGATGGCCGCGGTCTGGGCGGGCAGGAGCTCGGGCAGTTTGTAGTCAACGTCGCCGGTCTCGCCGCACTGCGGGTTGGAGGGAGGGTGGGGGGATTGGGGGGCAGGTTCATCAGTCGTTTGGGGCTGCCACGCAATGGCAGCCGGAGACGGTTTGCCCTGCGCATGCACGCACGCACGCATGCTGACATGCACGCGTGCTGCACTGCAGTGAGCACTGCGTGCAAACGCCAACCCCTCCCCAAAGCTTGCCTTGGCACGCTCGGTTTTGTTTGCCCAGATGGACAGGAGGGTGCCCGCGGGGACTGGCTGGTCCCCCTGATTGGTGACCCACTGGCGGTTTGTTTAGGATCATGGATTAGAGGGATGGCATGTGAGGGATTGGCTTGCATTGATCTTTTTTTGCAGGCACAGTTGCGGTGGCTTGGTGCTGCCGGTGCCCTAGCCCCTCTCCCCAGCATGGGCTCACGATAGTGGTCTTCTGCTTCTTGCCGGCCTCGGGCTTGATGGGGCGCAGCCAGTCGCTCCACCAGTCCAGGGGCTCGTAGGTGAAGTCCGGGAGGGTGGACCGCCTCTTCAACTCCTCGGCCGCGCCCTGCCCGGGCGTTTGCGGGCGCACCCGGGAAGCGACGCGGGCGGGGATGAAACGAGGGTCTCCGTCGGCAAGGGCGGCGCCTGCGGGGTGGGGGGAGGGGCGCATGAGTGAGGCGTTGCGAAGAAGTCGGGAGCGCGGCCAGCGGTGCTCAGCACAGGCTGCCCGGCACAGCTGCGGCCGGCGCAGCGCAGCCGGGGCGCGCGGCCGCCGACGGGGCGGGGCGCAGCGGGCGTCGCTAGGCTCCCCCCTTTGCGGGCCGCAGCGCCACTGAAGCCCGCGCGGCGGGCGTGCTGGCAGCGGGGCAAGCCCACCTGCGGCCGCGAGGACCACCAGGAGTGCCGCGACGGCGCGGACGGCGGCCATGTCGGGGTGCGTGGCCGCGGCCGGGTGACACCCGAACGGTAGCTTGAGAGCTGCGTTCGCAACCTTTTTCTCCACGGCCAACGCGCCCTGATACCGTATCCGGCCTGGAGACGCCGCTCGCGCGGTCCCTTGAGGCTTTAAGAGCTCTCCTTAGCCGTTGGTCGTAAGTTAGAACTCTTTCCGTCGATCCACGGCCTCCTGCCGGCCTATGAACGAACGCTCGCACCCCGGTCACCCGCGACCTGATCGTTGCTAATCGAGCCCCGCGCCCGCGCCCGGCCCCCGGCCACGCAAAGCGCTCTCACTGCTGCTACTACCTGATCGAGAAGCCGCCAGACCGTGCCCGCCGCCGCTGCGCGCGCCAGGTTTCACTCCCACTCTCGGGGGCCGCGGCGGGGCCCGGCGCTGGCAAAGTTCGGCGCGCGGCTGCGGGGGCGCCTGGCCGCGCCGTCCAGCCCAGCCCAGACCAATCGCCAGGATCACTCGCAAAGGCATAAGCGAGTTTGGCTGAGCGGTGCGCTGGGTGTATGGGCGCACACGTGTGCGTGTGCGTACCGCCGGCGCTGGCCCCAGGTCCCAGAGCTGATTTACCACGGCTGCCCCAGCGCACCTTGGAGGGGCTCCGACCGGCTTCGGTTTACAGTGCGCTTTCTAAACAGGGCGATTTGGGGTGGGGGTGGCAAAAAATGCATTGACGCGCCGGCGCAGCCCAAGGCGGGCCGCGGGCGGCAAATCAAAAGGCGGGGGGCGGCGCCGGCGCCGGCGGCAGCTGCGCGCCGGCCTTCGCACCGCCGAGCCTCCACGTTTGTCGAGAGTGCTGAGCGAGCGGCCGGCGAGGGGGGCCGGCCCGAGGCAGGGGTCCGCAAGGGCCGCACACCAGCGGGGGACCGCACACCCAGGGGGCGGCGCGGCGGGCCGCGCGGCGCGGCGCGGCGGGCCGCGCGCCGCGTGCGCCCCGCGGCGCCCCGAGCCCCGGCGCGCGCCCCGGCCCGGCGGCCGGCTCGGCGCGCTGAGAGCTTTGGCGCGTTCAGAACTTGAAGTCCACCTTGACGCCGGCGCGCTTCACGAGGCGCACGGAGGGCAGGCTGCCGAGCTTGTCCCAGGGGAGTGCCACGTCCATTATGAACTCGGCGCTGCGTTTGTTTGGGGGGTTGGCGTTCGGGGGGGTGAGTGTTCAAGGTTTCTTTGGGGGGATGGTGTCGGGGTGTTGTTGTTTGGGGGGGTGTCGTTTGGGGGTTGTTGTTAGGGTTGGTGTTGTTGGGGGGGGGGTGTTTCAGGGTTGCTGTTTGGCGGGGAGCGCAAAGGACCCGCCCACGACCGCCACCCACCCACCCCACAGCCAACCAAAACATCTGGCCCCCAGCCCCGCTTCTGCCCCGCCCCCCGGCCCCACTCACTCCCCGTTGAGCGCCTTGTAGCTGATGCTGCTGTAGATGGTCCGGATCTTGGGGCTGGCCTCGTTGGCGATCTTCCAGCCGGGGGCGGGCTTCACTTTGTAGCTGAACAGGGGGCCGGCGGCCTGGAGGGGGGGGGAGGGGCGGCGGCGGTCGGGGCTCGGCGCCGCGCGCAACCAACGAGGCTTGGGGCGCTGCGGCGCCCGGGCGCTGCGGCGCGCCCCCCGGGCTGCCCGGGACCCCCCAAAGGACCGGCGGGGGCGGCGGCGACGGGCCGCGGGCGCAGCCCTAAGCTGCGCGTGCGCCCGCTGGCCAGCCTTTCCCTCGCCCCGCCGAGCCTCGGCGCCCCGCGCACCGGCGTGTGCAGCAGCTTGAAGCTCTTGGCCCACTTGTGGTCCGGCTTCCAGCCCAGGCAGAATGCGTGGTTGGAGCTCTGGGGGGGCGGGACGGGGCAAGGGGGTGGCGGCACGGGGGTGATGCAAGGGGTGATGGCGCCGAAGGGGGGAGGGGGGAGGAGGCAGCGGCGGCGTGAGAAAAGCGCGGCGCGGGGCGGCAGGAGCATCAGAAGGCTGGAGCCAAGCGCGATGCAAAGCGGGCCGCCGCTGCCCCTGCCGCGGCGCCGGCTGCTGCTGCCTCGTGTGCCCCGGTGAGGGGCCCGCGCCCCAAGCGCCAGCTGGCGACCCCGCGCCGCAGCAGGTAGCGCCCCCCAATGTCCGTGCCGCGGCGCGGCGCGGCGCGGCACCCCCCAAAAGGCGGCCCGGCGCGCAAACCGCCGCCGGCGCGCCGCCGGCCGGGCGCGCCGCGCGGCGCGGCGCGGCGCGGCGCGGCGCAGCGCTGCGCTGCGCGGCGCTGCGCACCTGGCTGTCCCCCGCGATCCTGACTTTGTACTGCTTGTTGAACTTGAGGGTCTCGGCGTAGTAGGCTGCGCGCGCGCGGTCGCGGCGGTCGCGGGTCAACGGGCCGGCCGGGGGGGTGAAACGGGCGCGGGCGCGCGGTGTCAACCCGCGGTTGACCGCGCACGCGCCGCCGGGGTTTTCGGGGCGCGGCGGCGGCGAACGCGCGCCGAGCGAGGAGCACCGCGCGCAGCGCCCCGCCCCCCCCCCCCCCAAAAGCCCCCCAAAGCCCCCTCAAAGCCCCCCGAAAGCCCCCACCCACCGTTTCGGTTCATGAAATCGAACGTGAGCTTGAGGGAGTCCTTCCATTTGTCACTGTCCAGCAGCTTGGTGGACAGCTGGGGGGCGGTTTTGGGGCGCAGGCGGGCGCTTGCACCCCGGCCGGCGGTCTTGGGCGCCGAGGCTCCCGGCCTGGCTGGCGCGGCCGGGGGCGCTGCAAAAACGAACGCCGGCCGCTGCGCCGCTGCCGGTCTGCCCCGCCGCCTTCCCCCCGCCGCCCCTCCAGCTCCAACCACGGACGGCGCCCGCGCTCCAACGCGCCGCCCGCGCGCGCTCGCTCGCGTGCGCCTGCCAGGACCAGGGGAGCGTCCCCTTTGCTCGGCTCCCAACCCCGCCCCACTACCACCCCGCGCCGCCCCGCGCCTCCCCCCCCGCAGCGCACCTCCACCACGGGCGTGGGCACCACCTCCCACTTGAGCCCCGGCACCACCTGGCGGACTTTGAGGGTGCTGCCCTCGCCCTTGTGGGTCCACTGGAAGGCCAGGTCCTGGGGGTTGGGGTTTGGGGGGGCGGCCGGCCGGCCCAGCAGCGCTCAGGCGGCGCGGAGGGCGGCGGGCGGACTGGGGGGGCGCGCCGCCGCGAGGGCGGCGCTTTCGCAGGTGCGGGGGCGCGCGCGCGCGGCGCCGCCTCCGCGGGCCGGGGCCGCGCACGTGCGCAATGCGGCACGGCCGCCGCGCGGGTGCGCCCGGGCGCGCGCAAACACCGGCGCGCCGCGCCGCGCGCTTGCCTTGCGCTTCACATCGTATCCGAGCTTGTAGGGGCCGTGGTCCAGGTCGAGGCCGACCAGGCGCTGGACGTCCGAAACGTTGAAACCGAACTGCGCGGCGGCGGCGGGGGAGGCGGGGGCGGCCGGCCGAGCGGGGAGGGGCGCGGCGGCGGGGGGCGGTCTGAGCACGCCGTGCGCGGGGGCCGCGGCGCGCCGCAGGCCGGCAGGGGCCCCAATTGCCGCGCCGCCGGCCCGGGGCGCATTGGCGTGCCGCAGGCAGCCGCGGGATTGGCGGCGGCGGGCCGCATGCGTGGCGAGGCCGGCGCAGCGGCCGCGCCCCAGCCGCAGCGGCGCAAGCGGCGGCGCAGCGGCAGCGGCAGCGGCGCACGCGCGCTCGCCTTGAGGTCGCTGTCCGTGAGCTTGGCCTCCACCCGCGTCTTCAGCTCCTTCTTTCCCAGGTCGTAGAAGCTCTTAGGCGTGACCTTACTGACAGGCCCCATAGCTGCCGGCTGCCGCGGACCAGGCCTCGCACTGGGATTCTGATCTGCGTCGCCGATGGCGCGAGACACGGCACAGAGGAGCAGCCAAGCGATCAGGTTCGACTTGTGGTGCTGGCAGCGGGAGAAAAAGGGGGCCCGAGGCCGTGCTGTCGGTCCTCCTCCCGAGACTCCCGCAAAATAGGGCCCGCCCGCCTCCGCGCCAGGGTCAAATAGGGAATTGGGAACGAGGTGAACGCCCCTATTAGCAGACCTACACGGCAAGCAGGCCCCTCCCCCAGGGAGGCACCATGGCGACCACAAGCCTGGCCCAGCGGCAGCAGGCCCGCGCCCTGGGCGGCAGGCCGTCGCGGCAGGCCGCCTTGGCGCAGCCGCCGCGGCTCTCCCGGGGCCTGGCGAGCCCCAGCAGCGGCGGCACCCTGCCGGCAGCAGCAGTCGTGGTGAGCACAGCGGCTGCCCCGCCCGCCATTCGCCCTGCGCCGCGCGCACGGCAGCTCGTAAGCCTCCAAACTCCATTCCGCGCAGGTGGCGGGCGCATATAAGCGCAGCCGCACGATGGAGTTCGAGGGGTTCGACCTGCGCTCGCCGCTGCCGCCCTCCCGCGACACCGCCTGGCTGCTGAGCACCGCGGGCGTGGGGGACGACGACTACTACGACTACGACGAGTACGATGACGGCACGCCGGTGCCGGACGAGTGGGACAGCATGGACCCCAAGTACGTCAACGGCAGGCAGGTCCAGGTGAACCGGCAAATCAGGTGCGCGGGGGGCCGAGGGCCGGGGCTCACGGGGGGGGGGGCTTGGCTTTGGGAGCCAGGCAGCCAGGCACGGGGCCGGCTTGCGCGCCGCTGGAGCCCAGGTCGAGGCGGCGAGCGGCGCGGCGCTGCTCCGGCGGCCCGCCGGCGGCTGCTGCACGCGAGGCTTTCGGTTGGACAGAGCAATGGCACCTGTTTGCGCTGGCCGCAGCGCGGTCTGCATGCCGCTGACAACAGAATAAGCAGATGCAGCAGAAGGCAGAGCGCAGAGCCGCCGGCGCACTCGCCGCCAGCCGCCTGCCAGGCACCGCAGCGCGCCCCGCCCGCGCACGCCCTGGCCCGCCGCCCGCGGCCCCGCTGAGCGCCGCCGCCCCGCCGCCCAAACCCCGCCCCAACCACCCCAGCGTGGCCAAGGTGCGCGTCCAGGGCCTTGACCGCGAGGACATGGGCGTCCTGGCCTCTGATGAGGCCCGCCAGATCGCGCGCGAGGAGGGCGTGGATCTGGTGATGATCTCGCCCGACGCGTCGCCGCCCGTGTGCCGGCTGGTCAGCTTCAGCAAGTACAAGTACGAGGCGGAGCGCGCGGTCAAGCAGCGGCAGAAGGCCTCCAAAGGGTGCGCGCGCTCGCGGCGAAGGGGGCGGCGCGGTGCCTGCGGGCTGAGGGGGCAGGCCGTCGGCACAGCATGCGCCTGCTGCATGTGCGCGCTGCCGAGCGCGCCATGCAGGGAACCTGCGCATCCCGCCGCGGCGCCCAGCACGCGGAGGCCCGACCCGGCCGCCCAAACGCGCTCCCCCCTCGCAGCGTCGAGATCAAGGAGCTGCGCATGCGGCCCGTGACTGAGCAGCACGACTACGCGGTGAAGCTCAAGCAGGCGCAGCAGTTCCTGCAAAAGGTGGGGTCTGGGGGGCGGTTTCAGGCGTCCAGGCTGCATGCATGCGCGCGCACATGCGGCTGTCCCGACTTTGCTGTTTTGAGTCTGCTGGCAGAAAAAGGTTGCAAGGAACTCGCACTCAACCCCAGCGCGCGCACACGGACTGCCAACCGCAGGGCGCCAAGGTGAAGGTGGCGATGTCCTTCAGCGGCCGCGAGCTGCGGTTCAAGGACCAGGGCAAGCAGCTGATGCTGGTGAGTAGTCAACTCGATTGCTCCGCTGGGGCTGTGACGGTGGCTCTCGCCGCAGCTGCCGGGCCAGGGCAGGCTAAAGCAGCAGGCTGGGCTTGGCGACTGGCAAGCACGTGCCCGCCGTGGGCCGCTCGTGCATGCATGCATGCGCGGCGCAGCCGGTCTGTGTCGCCGACGGCAACTGGGCAGCGGTTGGTACCCTCCCTGCCTCCACCTCCCACCCTGCACCGCTTGTCGCCAACAGCCCCCCCACCCCGCCCAAAAAACCCGCGCCATTCCCGCAGCGCTTTGTCGAGGACCTTGCCGCGGTGGGCAAGATCGACGGCGCCATCAACTTCAAGACCTCCACGTTCTCAGTCACCATGGCACCCAACAAGTGAGCGGCGGCCGTCGCGAGCGGCCCCTGGCCGGGCGCGGCGCCCCGCGCCCGCCGGTTTTTGGCGCGCCGGCGGCCTGCTGGGCGCGCTGTACAGGGCTGGCCGGCCGGCGCCGGCGAGTGTACGATCTTGGTTTGGTCTGCGAGTTAAAAGGGCGGGTGATTTGTTGTTCGTGGCTGGGTGTTCAGGTGCGCCGCAAGGGCAGCCTGCGGCGCGCCGCGGCGGCTGCGCCGCGCGCCTGCCGCGCCTCTGCGCTGGGCGCGCGGTCGCAGCGGCAGCGGCGGCACCTGTTTCGGTTTTGCGGGGGTGCGCTGGCCCGGCAGGCGGGCCTCGGCTCGGCAGCCAGCCGCGGCGGCGGCGCGTCCGCCGCGCTGCTGCCGCGCTGCAGTGCGCACCCATCGCCGACCTTCAAGCGGTGTTGCCGAGCCGCGTGCCGGGCGGCGGTGATTGCCGCCGCGAGCGCGCGCGCCTCGCGTCGTTTTTTGTGTGCTTTGCGTGCGCGTCTTGATGTGCTTTTGAGAGCGCCTTTGACGAACAAGGACGCCCCGCCGCGTGCTCTGCCGCGGCCCAACCGCAAGAGATGCAACTTTTAGCATCACCTTCTGCCCCCTCCGTTCCCGTGCTTGCTGTTGGTGGTGGTGGGGCTTTGAGTGGTCCGTCAGTCAGAGTTTCAGCCTGCAAACGCCGCCTCTCTCTGCATGTTCGCCATTGATTTCACAGCCTGGCCCTGCGCAGCTGTAACAAAAAGACGAAACCCCCCTCATTTGTCCCCGCTCTCTGGGTTGCGTTACTAATGGGCAGTGTGCAAGCAAGGTGGACCGAAATGGAGGGGCAGTGCGCAAGCAAGCACGGCAAAATGGAGGGGCAAAAGGGGCACGTGTCAGGGCTAGAAGCGGTGCCGCAGCGCGCATTCACTGGGCGGGCATGAACCCCGCGCACGCCTGCAGCGGTTTGCAGCCGAAAAAATACAGGGTTGGCATGATGAGGCAGCATGCAGGAGGGGCAAAAGGGGGGTTCGGGGAGAGGAAAGCTCAGGGGCAGCATGCGCGGGTTTTCATGTGTCAGACCAGCTGGATGCGGTCGATGCAGATCCAGCGGTCGCCGCCCCAGTTGTAGGGCGCCACAAACTCCACAAAATCGAGGTCCTCGGCGCCGTTGCCGCCGCAGCCCTGGAAGGCGGAGGCGCTGTTGAAGATCTTCTGGGTGCTCTCGCCGCCGTACCAGGGCAGGTAGTGGGTCCAGCGCCAAAAGAAGTCTGCGGCGGCGGGGGGAGTTGCGCGCGGCAGCAGTTGGTGCGGTGGTTGGTCTGTGCTGCTGCCAGGAGAGAACAGCGGGGGGGCGCCACTGTTCTGGCACATGGCACAAAAAGAGCTCATGCAGCACCGTCGGCAGCATGCGCACAGGGACGCGCGCCCGCTCACCGCTGCAGTACTGGCACATGGGCTCAAACGCGTCCGGGCTGGAGTCGTAGATGCGCACGTAGTTGCAGGCGCCCTTGGAGCCGCCGACGCGGACGGAAATGTCGGGCACCTTTGCGCTGGTGCCCTCCCAGCCGGTGACGCCGACGTAGACCCAGAAGTTGAGCTGTTTCGTTGGTTGAGGTTGGGGCGTGAGCGGGAGGTGAGCAGCTGAGGTCTGGGCGCGGCGCCGGCGCGCACGCTGACCGTTTCGCTGTGCAGTCGGGGCGCGGGGCTGCGCCGCGGCGGCCACCCCACCTTGTACTTGCCCTTGAATGCGCCCGGGTTGGTCTTGAAGCGCACGCCGCCCTGTTGAGATTGTTTTGGATTTTTTATAGGCAATACAAACGAAATTGTTGGCAGGCAGCGCATGTGACAGCACGGTGCAGGGCACGCGTCACCACGAATCCACCCAAAGCCCCAGCTTGCACCCACGTTTTGGGATATCTTCGTGCAGAAGCCCTCGCCCTTGCGCAGGCCTGACTGGCCCGAGTCGCTCTGTGGCTGCACCCACGCGTTCCACTGTTCGACCCACCTGGAAGAGGCGGGCGAGTTGGTGTTTGCGGGGTTCAAACACAGCACGGCCGACCTGATGCACTTTGTTTTGCTTGGCACACACAACCATTTGGCGCGCCAGCTGCCCCCTCCTGCTCACCAGTACTGCGCCACGCCGTTGTCAAAGACGGGGGAGGCGTCGCGCTCGCCAGAGTACTCGGGCCAGTCGCGGGTGGGGCGGGAGGCTGTTTCATTGGCGGGGCAGGCGCAGGGGGTGGCGGCAGCGGATGAGGGAATGGACTGGGCAATGGAAGGGGGGGGGAAGAGGCAGGGCATGTCACAGACAAGCAGTGTGGCAAAGCACCAGCTGCATCGGACTCGGGCCTCCTCAGCCGCTCACTCTGGGGCTCTGGCGCGCTGGCGGACGGCCATGAAGGGGTTGGCGCTGCGCGGTCCGGCTTGTAGGTGCACGGCACTCGGCGCCACTTGACGCCTGCGGACGGGCCGGCGGGCCAGGCATGTTGAGCGAGTGCGCGGCGCGAACGCCGAAAATCCCTCGCCAGCAAACGCGCGGCGGCGCGGCTTACCGATCACGCCCCACTTCTTGTCGGCCAGCTTCTCCCACGCCCAGACGGACACATCGAAATGGCTCTGTTGTTTTTCAGGGCGGGGGCGGCAGAAGTTGGGTGGCCGGGCCGGGCAGAAGCAGGTGAAGCTCATGCATGCAGCACTTGTGCACAGCCGGCCCTTGCGCGTGGCGCGCCACCCACCTGATCGTTGCAGCACCAGCGCTTGTTGCTGTAGAAGTTGGCTGCGCGATTTGGTTGTGTTCACAAAGGGGTCTCAGCGCGGTTTGTGGGCAAAAGCGCACATGCGGAGGTCCATGCGCAGCCAGCCTCACAGACGGCAGCGGCGGCAGAGCGCAGCTCCCACGGCTCCCATAGCTCCCACGGCCTCAGAAAACTCACCAGGATAGGTGCAGGGGCAGGTGTCGGTGACGCGCAGAACAACGCTCTCTTGGGAGTTGTAGCAGGACCAGGTGCGGTCCAGCTTCTGGCCGTAGTTGTCGTGGATCCAGGCAGGGTCGCAGGCGACCTCAATGCACTGGCCACACATCTGGGTTGTTGGGGTGCGGTGATTGGGGGTGCGGGTTAGTTCACGGGACTGTTGCGGGACTGTTGCAACGCCGACAGCGGGTCAAAGATGCTGCATGCCTCCTGGGACCCCGGCACAGCCCCTCACATCTTCGTAGCCGTCCAAGAAGTCAGGGATTGCAGCGACGTCCCAGCCATGCGGCTCATCCTTCCACAGGTAGCCGTAGCCGCAGCTGCCCTTATGGATGGACCAGTCGTCGGTGCCCTGCAGCGGTGCGTGGGGGTGCGGTGGGTGGAGGGGTTCAGGGGCTGCTGGGAGGTCGCAGCCCGCTTTGGGGTGCAGCATGGACGATCGCATGCAGTTGCATGCGCGCCCCATGCTGCACGCATGCGTGCCCCATGCTGCATGCATGTGGCCTGCATGCAAGCGTGTGGCGTGTGGCGGCCATGCGCTCTTACGTAGTAGGTGGCGCGCGCTCCCGTGCGCCTGCGAGCAGGGATTTGGGAGTTTGGGGTGGGCGGGTGCGGCAGCATGAGGGCGAGTGCACACGGTCAAAGGGTCCGTTGACCCCGGAACCAGCGCTTGCCGCACGCCCTGGCTGGCATGCTGTGCGCTTGACCGGTCCTTGCGCCACCCCGCATCACCCACCACTTCCAATCGTAGTTGAACATGTCGGCGTGGGTGCTCGCCACGGCCGCAGCGAGGAGGGCCAGCGCCAGGAGGAGGCGCGCGCTGAGGGCAGAACGCCGAGGCGCCATGGCGGCCGACGCCTGCGGAGCCCCACGACCGCCTGCTTCAAAGGCGAAGTTTGCAAGCGGCTTCTGGGAGGTCGGGCTTACGCGTGCATGGGCTGGCAAGGCGGGGTGGACCAGCTCAGGGCGCGGGGGCTCGACCGACAGGGGGCTCTGCGCGCCCAGCTCCCGGATCGCCCAGCGCGCCCTGCAAGCACGCACCTCAGGCTATCCTCAGCACTCCCCGGGAGGTCCGGCGCACTGAAAGAGGCCTGGCTCCGCAGAGGCGCGGTCAGATCTAGGCGCGCGGCTTTGTTGAACGGCCCAGCAAGCGGCCTGGCGGTCGAGGGACGGCGACAAAAGAGGCGAGGGCAACGCGATTGATTAGATATGGCCGCGGTGGCCCGCGGCTCGTGAGGTATTGGCCTGCGCGGGGCCAGCCCGCAGGTCTGCCGACGGCGCGCACAGGCAGCCGACCAGCCCGCGCTGCAGTCAGACACGCACGGCCCACAGCGGCGCACCGGTTTACAGAAGGCGCCAGTCAGATTGCGCCGTCAGGTGGCAGGCCGTGAAGCAGCGCGTACGTTGCCAGGCTAGCGCCGTAGCCGACCGCCACCCACGGCGTGATGCGCCGCGCGTACCAGCCGAAGCCGGCGCCCTCTATCGACATGAACGCGACGCCCGCGGCAGAGCCGATCACCAGCAGCGAGCCGCCCGTCCCTGCGCAAGCGCCAGAGAGTTTTCAGCGCGGTGGTCAGTTGGGGCTGGGCCCATGCATGCCCCTGCACACACCGCATGCGCACCCCCATGCAGGAAGGGGCGGCCCCGCGCGCGCCCGCACACCTGCGCACAGCGCGATGAGCTGCCAGAGCTGGCTGTCCACGGGGACGCGGCTCAAGTCGTACATGCCCATCGTCGCCGCCACCAGGGGCACGTTGTCAACCACCGCCGAAACCAAGCCGATCACGGCGGCGACGATGCCCGCGTTTGGGACCGCCGCGCTCAGCGCAACTGCGAGGCGCTGCAGCAGGCCGGCGGCGTCGAGGGCGCCGACGGCAAGCAGGATCCCCAGGAAAAACATGATCGCCTCGATATCCAGCTTGCGCAGGGCGTCAGACACGCGAGGATAGCGCCTGCGCCGCGGGGGGGGGCAAAATGTGCTGCATGTTGGCGTCGGCGCGCGCATGCGAATGCATGTGCGCGCATGCAGAGCCTCCGGCCGCGAGCGCCCAAGGCGCCGGCCTCCTCACTTGGATTCTCCAAAGTGCAGCGCATCAGTCAGCAGCCAGAGGACGGAGAGGCCAGAGAGCATGCCCATGTAAGGCGGCAGGCCTGTTGACAGATCCGCGCAAGGGAGGCTGTGAGTGCGGTTGCGGCCAGTCGTGCACAAAAGGCGCAGTGCACACACGCAACCCTTCCCCCCTGGCTGCGGGCCTGCGCCGGCACCCCTGCAGCGCACCTGTCAGATACTTAAAGGCCGGCACAGACAGCAGCGCGGCCACGCCCACAGACAGCACGAGCGGCCCGCGCTTCGAAGCCTCCTCAAACGCGAGCGCCTCGCGGACCGCGGCTGGGTCCGCTGGGGGGCCGCTGACGCCGCCGTCCATGCTCGCCACGCTGCTGAGGGCCAGGCTCAGATCTGGCACCGGCTGCAACGGCTGCTGCTCCTGCTGCTGCTCCTGCTGCCCCTGCTGCTCCTGCTGCTGCGGCTCCGCGCCCTGCGGCGCGCCCGTAGCCGGCAGCGCAGCGGGGCCGCCGGCGCCAGGCCGAAACTCGGGCGCAAACGTTTGCAGCAGCGTAAGCGGCACCACCAAAGAAACTAGCGAGGGCAGCAGCAGGTCCCGCATGGTCGGGAGCGGTGACAGCTGGCCGTGCAGCCACAGCATGGTGGTGGTGACATCCCCTATGGGGGTCCACGCGCCGCCTGCAAAGGACAAATGAGCAAGCAGAAGGGGGGGATGTTTTAGTGGCGAGTCGGCGCAGTGGACTGTTTCGTTGTCGCTGGGGGGAGAATCGCGTTGGAAAGATTGCCGGAAGCACAGCGGCCGCAGCGGGCCGGCGCGAGTCCGAGGCGCCACCGCCCGCCTGCCAAAGGCGCCGCCGCCCCCTCACCGGCGTTGGCGGCGACCACGACAGCGGCGCCCAGCAGCTTCCTCAGCTCCCGGTCGTCGGGCACGGCGCGCTGCGGGTTGAGGCGGGGGGGATTCCCAACGGTTCAGGCTGGAGCAGCATCGCCATCCAGTGAAGCAAGCTCTGAAGGCGGGCGCGGGCGCGGCCAGCTCGCGCCGCGCTGCCGCCGCGTGCACTCTTTTTGCTTCTTTTCGTACTCGCTGCCGATGCTGGAGGGCGCCTCGGGCGCTGGGGGGCGGGGCCCGGAGCAGGCAGCAGGCTCGGGCCGCGCGGCCCGGCCGCGCACCTGCAGCACGCTCAGCATCACAATTGTGGTGGTTAGGTTGTCCAGCACCGCGGACACGAAAAAGGCCAGCAGGCCAACGCCCCAGAGCAGCCGCGTGTTGCGGGTTTCAGGGGCGGCGCTGCCGGCGTTGACCGCGGCGGCGAGGGGCTTGAAGCCGCCGTGCTGCGCGCGCGCGCGCGCGCGCGCGCGTGGGGCGGTGGCGGTGGGTTGGTGAGGGTCGGACGGGGCTGGGCGAGCCCTCGAGGGAGCAGGGCAGGGGAGGGGTGGAGGGCGCGGGAAGCGCCACCGAAAGCCCGTACTGCAGAAGCGCCAACGGGGAAGCCAAAAAACGTCTCCTGGCAGAAAACCAACCCCCGCTGACTCACCGCGTCGACCACCTCCACCACTGTCATGGCGCCCACCAGGAAATAAATCAGCTCGCTGACCTGCGTTTTGTGTGGGGGTGTTTTTGCTTTGTCGCGTGTTTGTGTTTGTTTGGAGGGCGGCTGAAGTGTTTAGGGACCAGGAACCAGCTCTTCAGGTATTGGGAGGCATCAGTCTTTGCCGCGCTCGCCCCAAAAGCAGGGGTGGGAGACCCCAGGGCGCATTCGGGCAGGGGCCGCGTGTTTTGGGCGCGGCATCCCCCCCACCTCGCGCAGCGCGGCGGCCATCTCCGCGTCGACGGTGCCTGGTGAGCCGCCGGTGGAGCGAATGACCCAAAGCTTTGGGGGTGGGGGCGTTCGCAAGGGGGTGGTGGCGGGCGTTGCGGTCAGGCCAGGCGGGTAGGGGCATTGAAGCTCTCTTTGGGGGAGAGAGAGAGGGAGGCATGCCGACGCAGCAATTGCCCCCGCTGCGTGCCGCCGGGCAGAGGCCGCCTCTGGGAAGCAGCCCGCCTAGGGAAAGCGGCCGCCGCCCCCGAGCCCCGCCCCCGCGCACCGACACGGCCGTGCCCAGCGCCACGCCCGCCTTGTTGAAGCCCAGCAGGTCCTCCGCAATGATGCCGGCATAGCTGGGGGGGTGCGGGGGGGGGGGGGGGGGGGGGGGGGGGGGGGGGGGTGCGGGGGGTTTTGTTTGAATTTGGCCGGTTGTGGGCGCGGCGGGTTTCGGCTGCCTGCTGCGGGCTGCCCTGTGGGGCCGTTTGCGGCGGCCCTCTGGGCCCCCCCAAGCCCCACAATAAGCCCAGCCCCCCTTTTCTCATTACTGATCCCCGGCCCCGGAAGCCCCCATTCCGCTCCGCGCACCCGAGGCAGAACACCGCCGCCATCGCCAGCCCCTGGTGGTCCTCAACCGCCTGGTGGTCCAGCACGCCCGCCACAACCGACACAAACGCGCCCACGCCGATCGCCCGGTAGAGGTCTGACCGGTCGCGCGGCCCCGTGTCGGGCGCGCCCGGCGGCTGCGGCTGGGGCTGCGGCGGAGGTTGAGGCGCGGCGCCGGGCCGGGGCGGCGGCGGCGGCGGCGGCGGGGCGGACGGCGCCAGCGGGGCGGCCGAGGCGGGCAGGGGGTCGGCGCCGCTGCCGGCGGCGCGCGCCTGCCGCGGTTGGGGGAGGGGGGCGTTTTTCAAGTTGCAATAGGAACCCGTGAAAGGGCCCACGGTCGGCGCTAAACCCCTCATTCAGCGAATCATTGGGTCGCCCTTCCCAGCGATCCTTGTTGGGGGGCGGCACGGAGCGGCCGACGCTGCGGCGTCTTGGGGGTGCGCGCGTTCGCGCATTCGCATCCGCAGCAGGGCCACAGCGCCTCTGAGCGCGCACGCTCACCGCCACGCATCGCCGCGGCCGTTTCGGGGCGCTCTCGCGGCCCGCTCGGGCGGAGGGCGGCGAGCGGCCTCTCGCCGCGGCGGCGACGCGCAGCGCGCTCGGCCGCTGCGGCACCGCAGCAGCAGCTGTCGCTGCCGGGGCAGCTGCTGCCGATCGAGCTCTGCCGGCCACCCGCATTGCGCCCGGTGGGAGCCCCGAACTCGCGCGAAGGGGCTGTGCTGGCGAGGTGGAGGGCACCAGGAGGGCAGATGCGGGCTACGGTATTCAATGCTGCTGGCAACACCGTACATTGTGTTTTTACCAGCTCACGGAACGCTGCCGGCTCCCCAGATCGTCGCGAGCCCAGTTTTACACCTGCCCGAGCCCCAACAACGCGCTTGGCCCGCCCTTCCACCGGTTTGTGAAAGAAGCAGCGCTTCAGGAGCAGCGATCCAGCAGCAGCGCGCCAGCAGCAGCGCAACCGCAGCGCAGCACAAGCCCAGCAGCGCGCGGCGCGCGACCGCCGCGCCTCCCCGCCGCAGCGCCCCCTCAACAGCGGCGGCGGCAGCAGCAGCGCCAGCAGCGCCCGCCATGGCCGAGTACCACACAGTCTACAAGGGCCCCGAGGGCGAGACGACCCAGTGGGAGGACATCCAGCGGCGCCTCGGCAACCTGCCCGAGCGGCCGCCCGCATGGAAGCCCGAGGCCTGGCGCCCCGAGGCCGGGGCGCCGCGCGGCGAGGCGCGGGTCAAGGGCAAGGACGCGGACGAGCTGTCGGACCTGGAGGACGAGTTTACTGACGACAGGTTCCTCGAGGAATACAGGCGCGGGGGGGGGGGGGGGGGGGGGGGGGGGGGGGGGGCGGGGGGGGGGGGCGGGGGCCCGCCCGTGCCGTTGCAGCGGGGCGGGGCGGGGGGGTGGCGGTGGTCTGCTTCGGGGCCCGCCCGTGCCGTCGCAGCGGCGGCGCGGCGCGCGCCATCTCTGCCTCTCTTGCGCGCACGCACGCGCGCACGCACGCAACGTGCTCGCGCGCCGACGCGCACCCATTCGCAACCGCCGGCCCCGGCCACATCCCACCCAATCCCACCTCACTCAATCCCACCCCCCCGCCCGCCGCAGGCAGCGCCGCATCCGCGAGATGCGGGACGCCGCCGCCCGCCCCCGCTTCGGCACCCTCGACGAGATCGGCGGCAGCGACTTCGTCACCCGGGTGACGGAGGCCAGCCGCGACCACTGGGTCGTCTGCCTGCTGTACAAGTCGGGCCACGCCGGCTGCGGCGTGCTGGAGCAGTGCCTGCAGGAGCTGGCGCGCAAGCACCCGGGCACCCGGTTCCTGAAGATCGTCTCGACCAGCTGCATACCAAACTACCCCGACGCGAACCTGCCGACGCTGCTGATCTACCACGGCGGCGCCTGCAAGCGCAACGTCGTGGGGCTCGCGCCGTTTGGCGGCGCGCGCGCGACGCCGGAGCAGGTCGCGCTGGCGCTTGTGGGGTTTGGCGTGTTTGAGGACGGCTCCGACGGCGAGGGCGGCGGCGGCGGCGGCGGCGGCGGCGCGGGCGGGTCCGGGCTGGTCAAGGGGCTGGTGCAGCGGCTGGTGGAGCAGCGGGAGGCGGAGAAGGACGCCAGCAGCGACTTTGACGACTGATCATCAGTCAAAGGCGCTCAGCGCCCTGTTTGCTGGCCTGGCGCGCGCCCCGCCCAGTGCTGCGGGGTGCGCCGCAGGTGCCATCTTCTCTGGCCGCCGGCGGGCGCCTCTGCTGCCCCCTGCCACCTTGGCTTGGGCGCCCTCTGCCTTTCAGCATTTGTAACACACATCTTACACACGCAGCAGCAGGAATGGAAAGCCCGGGGCAGGGGGTCTTGAAAATCCAGTGCAAGATATGATTGGCCGTTTGCAGGCGCGGGTTTGGGGTTTGCAGGCGGGCAAGAGAGGGCACACTACCGCGACCGCGGCCGCTGCAGCTGCCGCGCGCTCCCGTCGTCGTCAGCGCGCCGCTTGAGGCCCTCGCGCCCGCCGTCGCCGGCCGGGCTGGGCCGCGGCCGCTGCGGCACGTCGAGCTTTGGGCCCAGCCGGGGCTCGCGCCTTGGGCTGTCGGCGCCGTCGTCCCGCCCGCGGCCCAGAAAACGCGCCCTGCCGCCGTCGCCGCCGCGCGCGCCGCCGCGGCCGCCCCGTGCCGCCGCCGGTGGGCCCTCGTTCCTGGCAGGCTGGTGCCCCAGCCGCAGCCGCTGCTGGCCGTCTGCCGGCGACAGTTGCGGCGAGCGCGCACGCTGGAACGGCCTGGCTTCAGGAAAGCGCCTGGCCTCGTCTGGCCGCTCGCGGCCGCCCGCCCTTGCGCCCTCGCCGCCGCCTGGCCGCTGCTGCTGCTGCTGCTGCTGCTGCTGCTGCTGCGGCGGCGGCGGCGGCGGCGGCTCCCTTTCCCGCTCGCGAGACCTGCCGCGCTCGCGCGACCAGGGGCGGTCGGGCGCGCGATCTGTGCGCTCACGCGCCGCGCCGCTACGGTCGCCGCCGACGCCGCCGCCGCCGCCGTCACCGCGCTCCAAAGGCGGCCGCTGAAGCCGCCGCTGCCGCTGCTGATCCTGCTGCTGCTGCTGCTGCTCGTCCGGCCCGGGGAGCGGACGCTTGGGCCCCAGGCGCGGCGACAGACGCCTCGGGGCCCGCTGGTCCAAGGGCGACGAGGGGCCTGAACCGCGCCACGGCTCGCGGCCGGCGCGCTCGCCCCGCTCAATCGACCGCGGCCATCCCATGTCGCGCGCGCCGATGCCGCGGCGCCCGGAATCGGGCCTCGCGGCGCTCGGCGAGCGCGCCCCTCGGTCCGCCGCCGCCGCCGCCAAGCCTCCGCCGCCTGCCGCTGCCCCGCCCTCCACCCGCCGCTCCTCCTGCTCCTCGCTCTCTGTCTGCGCCCCCGCTGCCTCCTTCCCGCCGCCCTCTCCCTCGTCCTCTGTCTCCTCCTCTTCCGCCGCCTCCTCCTCGGTCATGTCGTCGCCGAAATCGAGCAGGGGCTCGCCTACGCCAGACATCGCCCTGTTCAACGAGGCGCGGCGCATGCGGTCGTGGTGGACCGTAGCCCCCGCGCCCGCCGTGGCGGCAGCCGCTCCATCGCCGCTGCCAGCGGGCGCGCTCCCGTTGGCTGCCGCACCGGCGCCAGCGTCGGCGGGCGCTGCGCCGCCAGCGGGCTTGTCGGGCGCCCCGCCTCCGGGCGCTGCCCCGCCGTCGCCGGGCTCGGCGTCCGAGCCGGCTCCGGCTCCCCCGGCGCCGTCCACTGCTGCCCCGAGCCCGTCTGCCCCGGCCTCTGCGCTTGGGGCGCGTGCAGCCCGCCCGCTGGGCTGCCGCGACAGCGGGGGCTCCATGGCTGGGGCCTCTGCGTCTGCAGCTGGTGCGAATGCTCCATCCCGCTCGCTCGCCTGCCGCGGCAGCGGGCGGTCCACCGCTGGCGAAGGCGTGCTGCCTGCTAGGAGCTCAGGGCTCTTGCCCCCTGCGCCTGGCTGCTGCTGCTGCTGCCGCTGCCGCTGCGGCGGATCTTGCTGCTGCTGCTGCTGCTGATCCTGCTTCTGCCGCAGGCGCTTCTTCTCAGCTGCTGCGGCGTCCGCCGCTGCCACCGCCTCTGGCACCGCTGTGCCGTTGGCACCGCTTTCAATGGCATCTGGCTTGCAGGGGGCGCGCCACAGCCGCGGCGAGACCACCAGCTCGGCATCAGGCGGCTCTTGTTGCTGCTGCGGCTGCGGCTGTGGCTGCGGCTGCTTCTGCTTCTGCTGCGCTTGCAGCAGCCCCTCCCCCTGCTTGCCCCGCCGCTGCCCTGCGGCGCAGTCCAGCGCCGCAGGCTGAGCGCGCGCGCCGCCGAGCGTGGCAGGCACTGTGGAAGAGCCGTGGTCGAGGGCGGCGATCATGCACGCCACGTGATCGTCCAGGTCCTGTCACGGGGGGCGTGGGCATGACGAGGGTGTACGTGAGTTTGGGGGAGGGCGTGCGCGCGCACGACCGCAGTCCGGAGCCTGGTCTGTCAGACCGTGTGGCAGCTGCCAGGGGGCCGGGTTTGCGGTCATTGGGCGCATGCCCCGTGCTCACGGCGGCATGCAGGCCCCGCGCTGCTCATACGGCTGCATGCAAGGCGCGGTCTGCGCCGCGCGCCGCGCCCTGCCCCCCGCCGCATGCCCGCGCCGCACGCCCGCGCTCTCCGCACGCGCACCTGCGGATGGCAGCCCTCAATGCGGCCGTGGCCAAGCGCAACGCTCTCCCGCTCCAGCACGGCGGCCGTCGCGGAAAAGCCCTCGCGCTCCAGGTAGGCCCGCATGATGGCGTGCACCTGGCGCGGCGTGTACGCCGGCAGCAGCACGCGCACCCGCGGCAGCGCGGCCAGCGGCGCCGCGGCCCGTCCCGCACCGGCGCCGCCGGTTTCGGCCTGGACCAGGCGTCCGCCAGGAACGCCACCTCCTGATCCGGTTCCGTCCATGACTGTTGGTCCCGGCGTTCCGCCGGCAGTCCTCAGGCGGGATCGATCTGGCGCCGAGAAGTTTCTCGTCTGGAACCGGTCTGGGCTCTACATTATATGGTTGAGAAGAGCGGGGCTTGCACGTTACGAATCGTTCCAGACCAGTCCCTCTTCAGAGCGCTGGCACCCGTCGAGTGCGCAAAGGTCAGCGCGCCGCGGTGCGGGTCGGGCCCTTCCGTCTAAGCAGGCCTGCGGCGCGCTGCACAGGCACTGCCTATCGAAAGCGCCGTCGCCGCCATGCAGCGCCCCTCGCCTGGGCGGCAAGTGGCTGCCCGGTGCCCGCGCGGCGGCTGCGCCGTCCGGCCGAGCGCTCCCAGCGCTGCGCGCTGCAGGAGCAGCAGCGGCGGCCACGGCGGCACCGCAATCAGCAGCGGCGGCGGCGCTGGTGGATCGGCACCGCACTCAGCAGCAGCAGCGGCCACACGCCGCAGCGCCGCCCTGGCTGCGCTGGCCTCGGCCGCTCTGTTGCTGCTGCAGCCAGCGCCGCCGCCGGCCGCCGCCGCGGCGGACAAGGACACCTTTGAAAACGTGCCCGGCCAGCTTGGCTCCTCGGGAGACGATGTGAGGAGCCGGCAGCCGCTCAGCAGACTCATGCAGGGCAAGACGGGGCGCGCCGTGGAGGGGTGCACGCGCAAATGCGTGCCAACGTGCGTGCGCGGCGGCGAAGGTGCGGGGCGCGTTTTGTGGGGTCCGGGTGATATGGTGAGGGCCGCCGCCCTGCAGCGGCTGCCGTCGTGCAGGCGCGCGCCTGCCCCTGGGCCGCGCTGCCGCGCCGGCACTGCGCCATGCTGCTCGCACCATAACGGGACCGCGCGCGAACCGCCAACCGCAGGCGCGCCGGGGCTGGGCCCGCTGTCGCTGCGGCGCGAGCCCGGGGGCGTCGTGTTTGCAGAGGGCTACCGCACGCGCTCCTACTGCCTGAGCGAGTGCGCCAATGTGTGCTCTGCGCTGTTGGGTAAGAAGCAGCCGCCGCAGTGATGCGGCCGACAGGTCTCGCTTTGAGCGGCGGCACGCGTCCTTCACGGGCGGCACGTGTTTTTTTCTCGACTCTGTCATGAGTCATGCCTGACACCTGTGCCTGCTCCTTCGAATGCCTTTGTCCCGCTGGCTGTGTCGCCGCTTGTCCGCTCTGGGTGAATGAGTTTACTTTTGCGGGTGCCACTGTGCCTTGCAACGGGAAAATCCTCGTGCGCTTGTAAAGCAGCCCTCGCAAGCAAGTGACTCAACGGAATTGAAGCGCGACGTGCGTGGCTTTGGCCGTACAGGACAGCAGGAGTCATGGCTTGCTTGGCTCACCGGGCAGCACCCAATGCGGCGCGCCCGCATAAACAAAGCAACGTGCAAGCTGGTTCCCGGTCTGCTCAATCGCGCAGCGGGCGCCAGCCCCCGGCGCATCAAGCGGCCGCGCCCTTCTCGCCGCCGCCGCCGCCGCCGCCGCCCGCCTCGGCGTCGGGCCCCGCGGCCGCCGCCTCGGCCGCCGTGCGGCGCACGGCGACCACTGTTGACACATTGGCAATGAGCAGAGCGGCAAATGCTATCGAAGAAAGCAGGGAGACGTAAGGGCCCAGACCCATGGTTGCCATGCCGGTCGGGGTGACGAGCACAAACAGTCCGGACAGCAAGAACATCAAACTGTTTATTGCACCTGTTCAAGGGGGGGCGCAGGCGACGGTTTGTTTAGCGATGCATGCCTTCTTTGCGCAACGGCTGTTTGTCGGGCACGCAGCAGCGAGCACCCCCACTGGTTTGCCCGAGCGACCGAGGCCCGCGCGCGCGCAGCAGCTGCCAAATGCATGCTCACCTGACGCCGCCGCCGCATTGCGCTGCTTGACAATTGACACCAGCGCAAAGGTGGCCGGCATTATGAAAGCCAGAGAGGCACCCAGTATGGTGGTGGCTGTTGCGGGGTGGGGTGCGGTTTTGGGGGGTTGAGCGGGTTTGGGGCCGTAAGCTTGTGTGCGGGTCTGATAGACGGGGCCAGTCTTGGGGTGAGCTGCCAAGCACTGCCACGAGCCAAGCACGACCCAAGCGATGCAGCGCGGCAAGCGGGCAGGCGCACAGCCTGTCAAAGCTCGCAGGCGGCGTGCTGGCGCGCCGGCCACGCACCCGTGAGCACGACGGCCAGGTGTGCGTGCGTGTGCAGCGCCCACGCGTACATCAGGCAGGACCCCGGTATGGCGATCAGCGCGACCGGCGCGCCCACGAGGGTCCGGCCCGTCGGGTGCGACGGCCAGCGGCGCGCCGCCCAGTCCGCCAGCATGCCGCCTATGGGCGCGGCGAAGAAGCTGCCCGCGCCGCCCGCCACGTTGGCCGCGCCGATCTGGGCCTCGTTCAGGCGGTAGGGCGGGCCCGCGAGGCGCAGGGGCAGCACGATGAGGGAGCTGAACATGACGCCAAAGCAGATCACCATTGCGGCGACTGTTGGGAGCACCACGGGGTCCAGCAGGAGCCTTTTTGGGGGGTTAAAGGGGCGCGGCAGGGGGTGAGGGGGGTGCGGGGAGTTGGGGGTCTGGCAGGGCGGGTTGGCGGGTGCGGCGGCGGGGCAGGGGCAGGGCGAGCGCTTGCGCGCGCGCGCGCGCGCTGCGGGGTGTGTGTGCATGGTGGAGGCTGGCACAGCCGGTCGGCGGGCAGCTGGGCAACGCAGGCGCAGGCGCTGGGCAGCGAGGCGCTGAGAGCAGGCGGCAGCAGGGCTACGCACCCTCAACCCCACCCCCACCCCACACACACAACTCCACTTGCGCTCACATGAGTGGCCGGTGCGGCGCAGTGAACGCCGGCTGGTGGACCTCCTCCTTGAAGCTGAAGCTCTCAAGCTTGCCCCCGTTGCTCCTCACGCGGCGGAGCACGTGAGAGTGGTTGGTCTCCTGCGCACGGGCGGTTGGATTCGGGTGGTGGCGTTTGGTTGGTTTGGGAGTTGGGTGGGGTTGGTCGCGCGGGTGGGCGATTACGAGCTGGCTTGCAGCGGTGGCTCTGTCTGAAGTCTCAGGGATGATTGATCAAAAGCCCTCGATCGGCACGAGTGACCTAAGACGACATCTGAAAACCCCAATGCCCAGGCCTCCAAAACCACAAACCCCAAAACCCCAAAAGCCCCCACCTCCATGAAGAACAGCAGCAGCAGGAAGATGACGCCCCCCAGCACCACCATCGCGAAAAAGGTGGAGCGCCAGCCCAGGGTGTAGCTCAGGCCGCCGCCGATGAGGGGACCCATGATCGGCCCGACCTGCAGGGGTGGGTGGGAACGGTTGGGGTGCAGCCGTGCGGTGGGCCGGGGCAAGCGGGTTGCCTCCCCCAGGCGGACGCGCCGCCGCGCGGCGCCCAAGCAGCAGGCCTGCAACGCAGATCGCGCGCGGCGCCCGCGCCAGCGGCCCGGTCAAACTTCGGGTCAACCCCTGGTCAACGCGGGGCGCGGCGCGGCCGCCCGCACCAGCAGCGGGATGCTGAGGATGCCCATCGCCTTGCCGCGCTCCTGGGGCGGGAAGGTGTCGGCCAGCACCGCGCTCGCGCCCACGCCATAGGCCGCCACAGCCATGCCCTGCGGTGGCCGGGGGGGTTGGGGCGCGGGCGGGCCGGTCGGGGCTGCTTTCAGAGGCAGCACAGGGCGGGCGTCGAGGGGCTGGAGGTCTGTGCCCGGCTTGCTGTATGACTGGTCAACGCCGGTCAACGCCGGTCAACTACAAGGAGTCCCCCCGAAGCAGCATCGCACCCTAGCCAAGCTCGTGGGACGGCCCCACGCTTGCCCCCACCCTCCTGCCCTTCCCAGCCCCGACCGACCCCGCCCAGCCCGTGGAGCGCCCAAAAACGGGCCCAAAACACGCAAAGCCCAGACGCGCACCTGGAGCGCGCGGAACACAATCAGCACCGTGATGTTTGGCGCAAACGCGCAGCCAAACGAGAAGCCCAGGAACATTGCGGACGACGTCCACAGCACCAGCTTGCGGCCCCACTTGTCAGCGGCCGGACCCCACACAAGGGAGGCGGCGCCGACGCTGGGGGAGGGGCAGGAGGGGTTTGCGCGCGTTTGTGGCGGGGCGGGACGGTGTGTTAGGGCAGCCAAACGAGCAGGGCGGCGCAGGGGAACGCCGCGCTCAATGCCAATCATTTGCCCCTCAGCCGCTCTTGCTGCTGGGTCTCCCTGACCCCCTCCCTGCCCCGGGTCCCCCCCCCCCGCACGTGAAGAGGTAAATGGCCACGCTCGCCGCCGTCGCCGTGGAAGTGGTGTTGAGGTCTTTTTCGATCGCCACCAAACTCGGGAGGTAGATGGTATCACAAAGGGGCAGCATCATGTTGGCAAAGGCCATGCTGAGGCACAGGGGTGGGGGCGGCCGGGGTGAGGGTGGGGGTGGGGTGGGGGTGGGAGTTTGGCGGGTTGGCTACCGCGCCGCACGCGCCCACAGTGAGTGAGGAGGTGACTAAGCAAAACGACTGTCTGGTCTGCCGCAGACGCACGGAAAAGGCAGAGCTAGCGCAGGGCAAGGGCGTGCGGCCGCGCCGCGTCAAAGGCCTACAGCAGCAGGAGGCCGTATTTGCGGCGGGGGGAGCGGATGTCAAACACTGAGCTGCCGCTGCGGACGAGCGAGCCCCCGAGCTTGACGGCGGGCGGGCCGGCGCCGTGGTCGGCGGAAAGGTCCACCGCGGCCTGGTCGGGCGGCGGCGGCGGCGGGCCGGCGGCGGCGAGCGCGTCGGGGGGCGCGGAGGCGGCGGCCGCCGCCGCCGCCGCCGCCGGCGGCGACGCGCCGGCGATGCGGGGGACGCCCATGTGCGGCGGCTGCTGCAGCTGTCTCAATGGGCTATCGTGCGCCGCTGCCCGCGCCTCGCTGGGGGGCTGCCGCGGCGCGGGACCGGCGCGCGTCACGCGAGCGCGGCGCTGCGGGCGGGCGACGCCGGCGTGCGGCGACGCTGCGGCTGGGGGTGCTGGGCGCCGAGGATTGGTGTTTGGGGCGCCTCGGCAATCGATAATGGGCGTGAGGGCCCGCGGGCTGGCTTGAGTTGGCGTGCCGCAGCTGGGGAGGCGCGCTTGTTCATCAAGTTACGACGCTTGCCACTAGAGCCCGCCATGATGCCACGCTGCGGCCCTCCGGCTACTCCTTTCCCGATCGCGGACGCTGGGGGGCCTGGCCTGCTGCGCCGACCCGGCCTCGCCGCGCGCTGCCCCGCCGTCACGCCTGCGCCCGGCCGAGTTGACCGCGACTCCCGCCACAAAGGCCCACCCACCTACACAAGCACCGCCCCCTGGACAGCGCAACTGGCCGTTCTGCCCAGCGCCAGTGCGGAGACGCGCAAGACTTGCAGTTGCACGTTCACCCGCAGCTACCCCGCTCCGACCTGCGCACGCACTGCCGGCCCGCTCCGCGGCTGCGACGACCTCCTCGGCACCACCACATTTTCCGCGTCACAAAAATGCTGCTCCAGGCGCAGTCCTCCGCCGATAGCCACTCATTACACCTTCAGCCAACCCGCGGCAGCCGCGCAGGCCCCTGCTCTCGCGTCAGGGGGGGAGGCTGCGCAGCCGCCGCAGCGGGGACGGGGCCCTCAAGCCCAGGTGGGCATGAGCACCGTCACACGGCCGGCAATCAGGTCCATGTCCTTCTGGCCCGCGGGGGTGACCCGGCGGCCGCCCTTGATGCCTGTCAAGGGGAGGCGGTTTGGCGGCGGGGAGGGGCGCGTCAGGGGCGGCGACGAGGGCTTTTCAAGATCACTAAGCCGGCCCAGCCTGCGTGCGGCGCGGGCCCGCCCCAGGGCTGGGCGGCCCCTCGGTGATGACACATGCGCCACCCGGCCTCCCGCCAGAACGCCGCATGGTCGCGAGTGACACTGCTCAACCGCGGTCAACGGCGGCCCATCTGCAGCGCCTTCCGCCCTCCAAAGCCGCAGCCGCCCGTGGCCCCCCCCCCTCCAGCCAGCCCCGCGCGCGCGCGCCCCCCACCGGTGTGCTTCTCCATGAAGCCCACGGCCTCCAGCTGCTTCATGATGTGGCGAATCAGGCCGCCGCTGGCCTTCTTGAAGTGCTCGGGCTTGGCGCCGCGGGTCTTGTTGCGGCCGCCAAACTTGATGCGCAGCTGGCCCACGCTCAGGCCCTGGCGCACGTAGATCTGGCGCGCGATGGCCGCTGCGGTTTTTGGGGGGGGCGGGGGGGCCCCGGTAAGCGCTCTGCTGCCGCTGCTGCTGCTGCTGCTGCTGCTGCTGCTGCTGCTGCTGCTGCTGCTGCTGCTCCTGCGGGCTCGCGCAGGGCCTGTCGCGCTGCGCACGACCGATGCTCGGGCGCGGGAGCGCCTCGGGATGCACGCCGCAGGCGCCGCCGCACGCGCCGGCAACCCCCGCGCAGCGCCCCTAGCCCTCCCCGGTGCTGCCTCTCCCCAACAAAACCCACCAGCACGGATGTAGTACCAGTCGCGGTCCAGGGGGGGCAGCTCCTTGAAGCACGCGGTCTTCACAACGTCCACCCAGTCGGGGATCTGGAGCTGCGGGGCGGAACAGCGGCGGCACCGAGTGCGGGTCAGCGGGCTGCTGGCAAACCACGGCGGCTAGCACGAAGGCCTGCACAAGGGCCTGGGACATGGGCTGCGAACCCCATGGCGCGGGCGCGGGTGCGGCAGCGGCAAGCGGCGGCGGCGGCGAGCGGCGGCGGCGGCGCCGCTGCCGCCGCGCGCTGCTCGGCCGGCCCGCCGCGCGCAGGCCACGCCACGCCGCCCACACGGCCGCGAGGCCATTGCCGTGCTCCACGAGCGCCGCTGCACGCGTCCGGGGCCGGCCGCAGCCCGCGGGAGGGGCCCAGCAGCCAAAGGAGGCGGGCAATCTGGGGCCGCGCCAGGCGCCCTGCCGCTGCGTCCGCCGACAGAAAACACCGATCTGCCGCTCCCTGGCCGCTGCGAGCACCCGGCAGGCGTTGCCAGGCGCCAAGCCGCCTCCGCGCCCCACTGCGGGCCCCCCAGGCCGGTGCACCGGCCTGGCCCACGCCCGGGCGCACCTTGTCCGTGCTCTTCAGGTGCGCGGCGTAGGCCTTGATGAAGGCCTCCGCCGGCACGTCCTTCACCGCCTTGGCCTGCACCTCGACGAATGCCATGTTTGCTGCTGCTGGCTTGGCGGCGCGTGGGCTGCCTTGCTGTCTGCCTTCACGGCGCCGCAGCTGAGAGAGGGCGAGGGCGGTGGCGGGGGCCGCGGAAAGGGGGCGGGGGGCAGGGAAGCGACCGCCCCGATCCAGCTCGGTTTGGGGGCCACGTTTGGGGGGTCGGGCAGGCGCAAAGGAGCAAACACGCGATTGCAAATCCATAAAAACTCCCGCGGGCGCGGCTTGGCACCCCCACGCCGGGTCAGAAGCGCAGGAGCCCGGTCCCGACGCACACTGGGCCCCTGCGGCAAGCCAGGCTCCCCATATAGGGCCCAAAACGATCCCGGAAGGTCGTGTGGACGAGGAAAGCGCCAGGAGCGGCACTCGCGCGCGTCGTCGCTGCTGCGATGGCTCCCAAGAAGAAGGCGGGGGGAGGCAAGGTGCGTGGGGAGGCGGCAAAGCGAAGGCGCGGGTGGTGCAAGCTCCTCCCCAAGGAGGCGCGCCAAGCGGCTTGGGCGGGGCGCGGCGCCCGCTGCACGTTGACCGCCGCGCCGCTGCTGCGCTCGCTGCGCCGCACACGACACGACCGCGGCCCGCGCGCGCGCGCGCCGCAACGGCACCCAGGGCGGCAAGGCGGAGACCGCGGAGGAGCGCGCGGCGCGGCTGGAGATGGAGTCGCTCGCCAACGAAGAGCGGCAGCGCCGCGACGCGGTGCGGTCTGCGCGGCCGGCGCCCGCGGAGGGGGCGCGCGAGCTCAGCCGCGGGCGTTCCCAGGCGCTCGCCTGCACGCGCCGCGCATACGGTACGCACCGCTGGCCCCGCGCCCACAGCGCCGCCCCTCCCCCCCCCCTCTCCCCGCCCGCAGGAGATTGCGCGCGTCGCGCTGCGGCAGCGGCAGGAGCGCGAGCAGCGCTACGCCCACATCAACGGCATCAAGATCCACAACCAGTGGCGCAAGATCATGCGGCTCGCAAAGGTGGAGGAGCTGCGGCGGGAGATCGAGGTGCTGAGCCAAAACCACGAGAGGGAGGTGGACAGGAAGGACGCGATGGTGCAGGTGGGCGAGGGGGGGGTCGAGTATCAGCTCAGCCCGGCCTCGGCATGCGTTTGGCCGGTCGTTCTTTACCTCGGGCCCGCTTGCACCTGACTGGGCGCGCGGTGGCGGTGGGCGGAGTGCGGTGGCGGTGCGCAACGCCCCGGTCAGACCTCTTTCCGCACGGTCAAACCTTCCCCTCCGGTCAAACCTCCCCTGCCCCCCGGTCAACCCCCTCCCCCTCCCAGATGCTTGACCACGACCTGGAGGAGGCTGAGGAGCAGTACCAGCAGGCGGCGCGCGCGCACCTCGTCATCATAGACCAGGTGGGGCGGGAGGGCCACGCCACGTGGGCGGGGCGGCTGCCGCACCCGGGGCGCTGTGCGATTTGCGCGGTGCGGCCGCTGGCGCAGAGAGCCCCGCGCAGGCGTGCGCAAAACATAGAGCGGCGCAGGCCCGAGATCGTGCCAGGGGGGCACCCCGACAATCCGCCCCTTCCCCTCCAAATGAATAAAACCTCCCGGCGGCAGCTGCTGGACCTCCAGCACGCGCGCGTGGCGGCGCTGGAGCGGCAGTTCAACGAATCCCTGCGCAGCCTGCAGGAGGAGTTTGAGAGGCGAGCGCCCGCTGGCCTGCCTTGTTGCCTTGCCCAGTTGCTGTGCTGTGGTGCGTGTGCCGGCAGCCGTTAGGGGCCACTGGGCGGCAGGAAAGCCGGCCCACATGCGCGTCCAAGAGAGCAGCTGTGAAACAACCCATGTTGCGGGCGGCGCCGTCGCGCTCACCACCCACGCACTCACTGCGTTGGCAACCAGCCCGCGCCCCCGCCCTCGCCGCCGCCCCCAACCCCGCGCGCGCAGGGAGCGCGCCGCCATCGCCGCCAGCCACGCGCGCCAGCGCAAGGAGATGGCGGACGTCGCCTCGGCGATGAGCGCGGGCTTTGCCGAGGCGGAGGGGGAGGCGCGGCAGGAGTTCGAGTCGGCGCGGTGAGCGGGCCGAGGCCGCGCGCTGCGCGCTGCGCACGCACGCACTAAAGCTCTCGTCAAGGGCGCGTTTGCTGGAAAGAGTGGGGCGCGTTTTGGGAGGCAGGCCAGAGGCTTTGAAGGCCTGAAGCCCTGCGAGCTGACTTCCCCCCAACAAAAAAACACAAATGCCAACCTGCTGTCACCCCCCCAAGTGAGGAGATCAAGAACCACAACAGCGAGGAGTACAACATTCTCAAGATCCAGCTGGAGGGGATCATCGAGGAGCTCGAGGGGCACTTTGAGGCGGTGGGCGGGGGCAGGGGGAGGTTAGGGTTCAGGGTTTAGGGAGGGGCTGTGATAGCGCGGGCGGGCGGCGGCTGGGGGGCAGCCGCCAGCCGCGAGTTTCCGCATGGATCGAGCAACGAGCGAAGGCCAATGGCCCTTCGCCGCCGCCGCGTAGAAACCGCCACAAAAAAACGCCCGCCCCGCCGTGGGCACTTTGGAAACACCCACAGGCGCACCGGGCCTACCTGGACAGCACCGAGCACCGCTCCAAGGCGTTCAGGGCGCTGCAGGCCAGCGACGCGCAGGCGGCGCGCGTGATCGAGCAGCGCACGCGGCGGCTGGCCAAGTTGGGGGAGGACATCCACAGGTGCGGGGGAAGGGGGGGATGTGTTTGACCCTGCCGGCTTTCAACCCTCAAGTTTGCTTGACAGCCACGATCGACCGGCGGCCAGCGGCTCTGCTGCACCGGGAGCGCCTCCTGCCTTGGTTTGCAAACGGCAACCTCGCGCCGTCGCCGTGCACCCATCAGCTCGGCGGCGGGCTGCATGCCCCAGACCACCTTGCCGCGCGCGCGCGCGCGCACACACACACACCTCCCCCCCTTCAAACGCGCCCGGCCGCCAGGTGGCGCGCGAAGATCTCGAGCAGCGGGCGCGAGTGGGCGGAGCGCAACGGCGCGCTGCGGCGCGAGAAGGAGCTGATGGCGAAGCACTACGCGCAGCTCAAGGCCACGCTCAACGCGGCGAGGTGGGAGGCGGCGGGCGGGGGCGGGGAGGCGCCGCCTTGATCGGGGAGGGGAAGGGCTGCGGGCCGTCCAGCAGCTGCGGGCTTGCAACGGAGGCAGGCGCGCGTGTTTGTTGGCTCTGCAGCAGGGTTTGTGCCTGGGGAGCACATGCCAAGGACCGCGCCCCATGTGGTGCAACAAGCCCATCCTTCAGCGACACCCCGCCTCGGCCCAACCCACAGGCAGCAGCACGCGGACCGCCTCAAGTCGCTGAGCTTTGCCAGCGCCGCCGCCACCGCCGACCTCGACCGCAAGCTGGCCCGCGCCCGCTCGGTGCTGCGGCTGGCCGAGGTCTGCCGGCGGCTGGAGACCGAGGAGGAGAAGGTGCTGCCCTTTTGGAGCCTGGACGAGGCGGTGGCGGTGGACGTGCGGGGCGGCGCGGTGGACGAGGCGCTCGCGGCGGCTGGGGAGGCGGCGGCCGCCGAGGCGGCGGCGGCGGACGGGGGAGAGGAGGCGTTCGAGGGCGGGAGCGGGTGGCGGGTGGCGGAGGGCGGCGGCGGCCCCGGCGCCAGCAAGCGCAGCAGCCACCGCTCTGGCGCCGGTGGCAGCTCCCTTGGCGGCAGCCTCGCCGTCGGCGGCGGCGGGCGCACGAGCAGCAGCGGCGCCGGGGGCGGGGGGCGGGCGCGGCTGGTGGCCACGGCGCTGCGGGAAGACGGCGGGGAGGTGGGGGAGCAGGAGCACCTCAGCAGGTGGGCTTTTCCCCGCGCTTTGGTCGCCTGCTGCCTGTCTGGACTGGGGTCTTCCTTTTGCACATGCCGACATGCGCGTCCATCGCAGGCGGACGCACTAGTTGCTAGCTGCCACGCGCGCCAAACGCCCGCGCCCGCTCCCTGTAGGTTTTTCCGGCGCTTCAACAAGGCGCTGCTGGACAAGGCCGCCACCGACGCGGAGCGCGCGCGGCTGACTAAGGAGAACGAGGACCTGCGGCAGCTGCTCAAGAGCGTGCTGGACGGCATCTCGGTCAACGAGGCGGTCATGGGCGACCCGGCAAACCCGCTGCTCGTCGTCAACCAGCGGCTGCAGCTGACGATGGCGGAGCGGCGCAAGGCGGCGGCGGCGGGGGGCGGCGGCGGCGGCAGCGGCGGCGGGGGGAGTCCGGTGGCGGGGGCGGCGCGCGGGGGCGGGCAGGCGGTCGCGGCGAGCGCGGGGCCGTTGGCGGTGCGGTAGTAAAATGCGCTGCTGTCCACGACGGCGTTTGACCGAGGCGGGAGGGGCTGATTCGCACCGGCCGTTCGAGGCGTGAGGCGTGCGGAAGCGGCGCGCGCCGACACGGCACCCGCCGCCGCGGCTCCAGGTTCATTTGGCTCCCTAATGCGCCGGGACGACCTATACGCACCGCAACATACAATACCAACCGCGCAGTGCCGCAAGATCCCGGGCTGACCCAGCAAGGTCGCGCCAACGCTCTCCCAAGGACGCCGCGTGGGTCCTAACTATGCGGGGGCCACGCGGGAGCTGCTGTTATTCTCAGGAGAAGCGCTGCCGAGCGCAATCAACCGCGAACCGGGTCCGCTGCACCGCGCCCCCCGCCGGCGGCGATCATGCAGCCGCGGTCGCGCCGCGCGGCCGCGGCCGCGGCCGCGCCCCAGCCGCCGCCCGCGGCCGCGCCGGCCATCCCACCTGCCCCGGGCCGCCCGGCGGCGGGCGGCGTCAAGCGGGGGCGGGAGGCAGACCCGGCGGAGGACGCCGCCGCCCGCCCCGGCGCGAGGCGGCGGCGCGGACAGGGGCGCGGGCAGGGGGCAGACGGCGAGGGCGACGGCGAGGGCAGCGGGGGCGAGGAGTCCGAATCGGGGGCAGAGGCAGAGGAGGAGGCGGCCGCAGAGGATCAGGAGGAAGAGGAGGAGGAGGAGGAAGAGGAGGGCGAAGAGGAGGCAGAGGAGGAGTCGACCGAAGCTTCCTCGGGGGATGACGAGCCCTCCTCCCCATCGTCCGACACCGATTCCGAGGACGGCCCCAGGCGCCGCCGCGGCAGCCGCGCCGCGCCGCGAGGCGGCGGGCGAGGCGCGGGGCGCAGCGGCGGCGGCGGCGGCGGCGGCGGCGGCGGGGCTGCGGCCGGCGGCAGGGCCGCCGGCGGCCGCGCGGGCGGCGGCGGCGGGCGCGGGGGCGGGCGCAAGAGCGTGCGCAAGTGGACGGCCGCAGAGGTGGGCGCATGCCGGGTGCATTGGCTCGCGCCTGGCACGCGTTTGGCTCAATTGACTCGCCAAGTGCCCCGATTCACAAACCCCTTTCTCGCCACCAACGCAACCCCCCATTTCCCGCGCCCGCCGGCCGGCGCGCGCCGCGCAGCACGCCAAGCTGGCGCAGCTGGTGGAGCAGTTTGGCCCCGACAACCGCAGCTGGCAGCGCATCGCGGCGCTCATACCGGGGTGAGTGAGGGCCGCCGGGCAGCTTCCCGCCGCCCGTGCGTGCCCCCGTGCAGCTTCCCGCCCCCCAACCGCGCCGCCGTGTGCAGAAGGAGCGGCTTGGCGCGCAGCAGGCATGCTGCGGCACGGCGCGTGGGCTTGCGGTCCGGCGGCCGGCCGGCCGCGGCTGCCAACCCGCTCGCACGCCCATGCCACCCCCGCAACCCCCCCTTTCACAGGCGCAACGGCAAGCAGTGCCGGGAGCGGTGGCTCAACCACCTCCGCACCGACATCAAGCAGGGGGGCTGGACCACCGCGGAGGAGCTGCTGCTCTGCCAGGTGGGTGGGGTTTCAGACGCCCCAGTCGGGCGCACCATGTGCACGGGGCCTGTTCAGCTGCCGGCTGCATGCTGCCCCTTCCCAGTAACTTGGCGGCTAACACGCGGCCTTGGCGTGCGCGGCGCGCGCATTCGACCCACCGGCCGCAGTGGCACTCCATCCTGGGGCGGCAGTGGAGCAAGATCAGCAAGAAGCTCACGGGTGGGCCGCGCCGCCGCAGCGGGCCTCGCCTGTTGGCTGCCTCGAGCCGGCCTTTTGCAGCGTCTGCCCACCGTTGACTGCTTCTGCTGCCAGTGCTTTTGCACCCAACGCCTCAAACCCGCAGCCCTGCACTGCAAAACCCGCCGACGGGGCTCTCCCTCCCCCCCATCTCTCTCCCCCCATCACCCCCCCAGGCCGCACGGAGAACGCAACGAAGAACAGGTGGAATGGATGCTGGCGCAGCAAGGCCACCGGCGCGACGCGGCGCCGCAACACCGCGCTCACCGCGTACGTGTCCCGGCTCAAGGGCGGCACGGAGCCGGCGGCGGCGTGAGTCGCTGGGGGGGGGGCTTGTTTGCCTTGCCACGCGGGCGCGGCGCGCTCGGGAGCGTTGGTGTTTGACCGCCGGTGAGGGGTTTGACCGTCAGGGCTTTGCCGCACGGAGGGCTTTCAGGGCTTTGAGGGCTCTGGGGGCATTGCACCTGCCCCCACCCAAAACAATCCAAAACCGCCGCCCGCTTCAAAAACCCCGACCCACTCCCAGGTTTGTGGAGGTGCTGCAGCTCTACTCTCAGCAAGCTGCCGCCGTCGGCGGCGGCGGCCTCGCGGCGGCCGCCGGCGCGACGTCGCTGGCGCCGCCGCCGCTTTGGCAGCCGCAGTCGATTGCGCCTCCCGCGGCCATGCCGGCGCCGGCGATGGCGCCGGCGGGGCCCGCGTTCTTTCTGCAACCGCCCCACCACCACCAGCAGCAGCGGCAGCAGCAGCAGCTGGTGCAGTCGGCCGCGCCGTCGCACGCGCCGCTGCTGCCGCCGCCACTGCCCTTCGCGCCCGTGCAGGCCAGAGCCCCGACCCCAGCCCCGGCCCCGGCCCCCGCGCCGGCCGCAGCCGCCTCGAACGCAGGCGCAGGCGCAGGCGTTGAGCTGATCCACCTGCTTCAGGGCGAAGCCCTGCTGCCTCCCTTCGAGCCGCCGCACGCGCCGCGGCCGGCGTCGCCGCCCGCCGGCCCCGCGCCCGCCGGCGCGGCCAGCGGCGGCGCCGGCGGCGCGGCTGCCGGCGGGGGCGCGGGCGCGGGCGCATCGGGCAGCCCCGTCGCCGCGGGCAGCGGCGGAGGAGGGCGGGGGTCGGCGCAGCGGCGGTCCAGTTCGAGCTCCACCCTCCACGTCCCCTCCCCGCGCGCGCCCGCGGCGGCCGCCGCCCCGCCCCGCAGCGGGGCCTGCAGCGGCGGCGACAGCGGCGCGATGTGGCCGCCGACCGCGGCCGCGCCGCCGCCGCCGGCCGCGCCGCCGCGGCCGGCGGGCGCGCAGCTTTTGCTCCAGCAGCAGTGGGGGGCCTTTGGCGGCGCGGAAGACCCAGGGGTGGACGTGCCCCTGGCGGCGGCGCCGCTGGCAGCTGCCACCATCGACGCGCTGCGCGGGGCCGCGGCGGCAGCTCGGGATCTGATCTCGCAGCTGGCCCCTCCGCCGCCGCTGATGCCGCCGCCGCCGCCGCTGTTTGGGCAGTACCACCACCAAGCGGGCTTCTTTGCCGCGGCGCCGGCCGCGGCGTTGCAGCAACTGTTGGTTTCGGAGCACCAGCAGCAGCATTACTACCACCACCAACAGCACTCTCACCACCTCCAGCAGCAGCAGCAGCAGGTCTACCAACAGCAGCCGCAGGTGCGCCACCAGCAGCAGCAGCAGCAGCAGCAGCGGCAGATGCAGATGCCGACACAGATGCACCACCAGCAGGGCTGGCCGTGGCCGCTCGCCGCGGCGGGCGTCGGCGCGGGCGGCATCGGCGCCGGCGCCGACCTGGCGCGGGCCGCGCCCCTGGGGCAGCTGCCCGCCGCACTGTTCCGAAGCTACTCGCTACCTGCCACCTCTGCCGCCGCAACCGCCGCACAGCCGCGGCCGCAGCCGCTTCAAGGGCAGCCTTCGGCGCCCGGCGGCGGCCGCAGCGCGGCGCCGGAGCCGCAGGGGGCAGCGGCGCCGCAGGGGCAGCCGGCGCTGCCTCGGTTCCTTTCTGCGCCCGCCGCCGCGCTGCTGCGGCCCGAGGCGGAGGCGGGGGCGGAGGCGCCGGGCCGGAACGGGGGCGGCCGCGCATCAAATGACAGCCAAGCCTGGGTCGCCGCGCTTTTTGAGGAGATGCGGGGAGATGGCGGCTCGTGAGTGGCAGCAGCCCGCGGCCGGGCAGCTGCCGCGGCGCTGAGAAGGCGCCGCCTCGCGCCGCCGCGCGCCATTGGTCCCTTTGCTGTCGAGCGCCTGGCTCGCACTGCTTTGAACAGTTTTGAGCAGCTTTGTTGAGTGTCTGTCTGTCCGTTTGCCAGCCCACAGAGGCATACCACTGCCATGCTCTGCTGCTCTTGAAAGGCCTTCCGAGGGATTCTTTTGTTTACAGTAAAAGGGGCCCTTTTTCAGAGCTTTTCACCAGAGGGGTTTGACGGATGCGGACAGCTGCTGGGCTGCGCCTCCGGCCAGCCGCCAGCCGTCGTCTGCGCCTGTGGCATCGGGCTCGCTGCCGCCGCCGGCCTGTGCGGCCCCTGCAACAGCTGTTGCGTCGTCCAGCAGAGGGGGATCATCATGCCAGCCCTCTTCTGCGCGCTCCTGCCGCTGCTGTTGCTGAGGAGGAGGCTGCTCTTCCAGCTGCCCGCCCCCGTCTGCTTGCTGCTGCAAAGGCTGCGCTCGCTGCTGCCACGGCCACGGCTCTGGCGGCGGCTGCGCCTCAAAATCCGGCACCACCCCCGACGGCAGCAGCGCGCTCGGCACGCAGCCGATCGCGCAGGGCCGCCACGACGCGGCGCGCCGCCAGCACCCAAACGCGGGGCCGGCCGTTGGGACGTCGTCGCTTTCTGGCGCCGCTGCCGCCGCCGCCGCCGCCGCCGCTGGCACCAGGCCTGATGCTGGCGCTGCCCTCGCTGCTGCCGCAAGTTGCAAAGCCGCCGCCGTCGCTCCCGCAGCCGCAGCCGGGTTCCTCTGTGCGGCCTCCTCCGGCGGTTGCGCCTGCCGCCGCTTTCCGAGCAGCCGCCGCTGCAGCTCGGCGGCCGCCGCGAGCTCATCCCATTCCGTGCGCGGCCCCGCGCCGGCCGCCGTCGCGCGCGCCGCCGCCGCAGCCCCGCTGGCCGGGTCGGCAGCGCTGGCCGCGCCACCCGCCGGCCCAAAAGGCTCGGCACCCGGCTCGGGTGCCGCCTCTGCGGCGGGCACTGCCGCGCCAGCCGCACTGCCAGGCTGCTCCGCCCCGCCGGCCAAGCCGGTTGCACCGCCGTCTTCCCCCCGGCTGCCCCCTGCGTCGCCGCCGCAGCACGCCTGCAGTGCGGCGGTGAGCAGCGCGGCCGCCCTTTCCCGAAGCTCTGACCCGGCAGCCCCGCCGGCGCGGGGCGCGGTGAGGCGAGCCAGCAGGCTGCGCAGTTGCGCAGGGTCGAGCGCGGCCGCTGCTGGCGCGGCCGCGTCGCCAGCGTCTCCCTCTGCCGCATCGCCGCCTGGCGGCTGCTGCTGCTGGCGCTTCCTGGCCTGCTTGCTGGGCCTATTAGCACGCGATTGTAGAGGCACAGCGGGAGCAGTGGTAGTTGGTTAAGAGCTGAAAAGGCCATTCAATTAAAGCACAACGGCACAGCCGTGTTTGCAGTTGGCCAAGCATTCCTTGAGGGACCCACCTGGGAACGGAGGCCTGCTGGGCCGATGCGATGGCGGGTGACACGAGTGCCTCCACCCAGGCCAGGGCGCGCTCTGCTGCCTCCAGCCGCCGCTGCTCCTCCTCTTCCTGCTGCTGCGGCTGCTGTCGAGCCGGCTGCTGTGGCTGCTGATCGCGCGGCGCGCCGCCTGCGCCGCCGACGCAATCCCCCTGCCACGCCGCGAGCGCGGCAGCAGACGGGAACGACGCAAACGCCGCCGCGTCCGCCGGGGCGCCGCACAGCCGCCGCGCGGCCTCGAGCAGCAGGGGCGGCTCCAGCCCTGGGTATTGCCGCAGCACGGCGGCGCGCGCCGCCGCCGCGGCGCGCTCCCGCGCCGCCAGCTGGCGGTCCCGCTCCGCGCCGTCGGCGGCGGCGCCCGCGTCCGATGCCCCGCGCGCGCGCGGGGGGGCGAGGTCTGAGTCGAGCAGCGCGGGCGCCAGCAGCGCGCCGTGCGGGGGCGGCACCAGGTTGCGCAGCTCCGCCAGCAAAAGGCGCCGCTCCTTCTGCCCCTCAGCTGCGGAGTACTCCCGCCGCGCCTCCGCCGCCGCCGCGTCGTCGTCGTCGCCGCCGCCGCCGTCGAACTCCCCGTCGGCCGCGCCGCGGCCGCCGCGCAGCGCCTTGGCGGCGGCGGCGGCGCAGCTGGCGAGGATGGAGGCGAGCAGCTCCCGCAGGCGCGCGGAGCAGGCGGCCAAATGGGCCTCCTGGTGCTGCCTGAAACGCGCAAAGAGAGAGGGGGAAGGGAGGCGGCAGGCGGGGGGTTTCACCACAGGGTGCGTGCTTGGGGTTTCAGGGGTCGCACGGGCGCTCGCAAGCAACATGGGTCACAGGGGGCGGCCAGCGAGCGCCTGCCCCCACACGGGACCCCCACCAGTACTGGCTGCCCAGCCACGCCAGCGCGTGCCGCGCCGCCAGCCGCAGCGTCGCGAGGCTCGGCAGTTCGTTGTGCGTCGCCGCGTGGCGGACGTCGACCAGCAGCCGCGACAGCCCCGCAGACTCGGCAAGCCCGCCGACAGAGGCGGCCACGCGGCCGCGCTGCAGCGAGTCCGCCACGCCGTTGACCAGCCTGGGCCGTGGCCGGGGGCGAGGGCGGGGGCAGGGGCGGCGGCGGTTGGTTTGGGAGGGGTTTGAGCTGGGGTTTGGGCAGCTCGTGGAGTCGTGGGGCTCGGCACGGTGGCAGGGGCGGGGGGGAGCACGCACGCACGCGCCGGCCGGTCGCGGTCTTGCGCAGGCCCGCCGGCCGGCAGCTGCGCGCCTTGCAGCGCCGCCCCGGGCAGCTGCCGGCGCGCGGCTTGGGGCCGCCGCGCCCCCCACCTGACTAGGATAATCGAGTACTGCAGCCGCAGCTGGTGCTCCGAAGGGGCGCGGCCCCCTCCCGCCGTCCCCGCGGCAGTCCCCGCGGCAGCGGCCGCCGCCGCCGCCGCGTCCGCCGCCGTAGCCTCGAGCAGCGCCGCGGTGGCGTCGACGCCGACGGGCACGCGGCCGCGCGCGCGCCACGCCGCCACCTGTGCGGGCGCGGGGGGGGCAAAGGGCCGTGAGGGGCAGACGGGGGCGCTGCGCGCGCGGCAGCACGGCCGCACGCAGCTCGCGGCCGGCCTGCAAGGACGGTGCTCTCACTCCCCCCCTCTGCAGCTCACCAGCTCGATGCCCTTGGCCTGGTCTTCAGGGCTGCCCGACAACAGCAGCGTCTTGACGCGGGCCCACTCCTCCCAGCCCGCCCAGGGCACGATGCGCCCCATCGCACGCCCGCGGCGGCAGCGGCGGCCGGTGCCGCGCGCCGCGGCGCCGCTCGGCCGCCAGCAGGGCGAGGGGGGCGCTTGCGCCCTTGCGCCGCGAAACCCGGGGTTGTTCGCGACTCCCTCTCGCCGGTGGGGGCCCGCGCGCGCCGAGAGTGCCGGTTTGTCGGGGACGGGCGTGGCAGTGCGGTGTTCCCTTGCGCAGCGCAATTTGTGTTCGATTCACAGGCGCATTCGAGGCTATCTGGACGGCTGAGCTGGGGAGGAGCGTTGATTGTTTTGCGGCGGCGGCGGCGGCGCACATGACCGTCCCGCGGACGCTCGGCGTTGACTGGTCCCGGCCGCTGGGCGGTCGTGCGCAGGCGTGGCGCAGGGACCTGCGCACGCCAGACACGTAGAGCCTTGGCAGGCAGTGGGCCACGACGGAAGGGGCAAGCCGCAGAACGTCGTGTTCTTGCTCGGCTGCAAACAACGGCCTGGCGGCCCCTCCTCCCCTCCCCCGCTCCCTCCTCGCATGCAGGTCACGCTCATTGCCGGGCTCGTTGTCACGCAATGCATGCACAGGCAACGGGCGCAAGCCAGTTGGCAGGGGGCAAGCGACGGGCGAGCGGCCAACGCGGCACAGCACGGCGCGGCGCGCGGCGCCGCCCCGCCAAGCGTTGCGCGCCTCCAATCCGCAGCCGAGCTCGCCACGCCGGACGCCCTGGCCTGATCAAGCGCATGGGCAGCAACATCGTCCGCGCGGCATTTGGGAGAGGGCGAGCGCTGCTGCAGGACAAAGCCCGCCAGCAGGGCCGCGCAGGCGTAGCTGCAGCAGCCCCCACCCCTTGCCCCTTCAAAGCACCCCCCGTTCCTCAAAGCCGCCATTCCATCGATTCGTTCTCGATATACGGCCCCTCCCCGCTCCTTTCGGCGCGCGAAAACGAACGCGGGCAGCGCGGTGTTGAGCAGCGGGCGCGAGCTGGGAGGCGCTTGCCTACGCACGGTGAGGGGCCGAGCTGTGGTCGCCAGGCCTCCGTTCGCCGGCCTCCCGGCGCCGGAGGGGAGTGGAAGGCGAATGGGAGGAGGCGGTCGCTGGCCCCCGGGGGAAGCGCGCTATTGTGGGGCTTGGGCCCCGAGGGCGGCGCCGAACGGCCCGGGGAATGCGCGGCAGCGCCCAAAAACCTCTGGCGGGGCCGGGGGAGCGGGCGGCGGGGAACGGGGCCAAGCCCCGACCCGCGCCCGCCCCGGCCCCGGAGCATGCCCGGGCGGGCTTTCTCATCGCATGCAACCCCACCCATGCGCTGCAGGGCCCCGGGGCGAGCCCAGGCCGGCGATCAGGACCGCTGCCGAGGCGCGCGACGCGCCCAGCGCGGGCAGCGCGCCGCACAAGGCCGGGGCGGGCGCGCCAGGGGGTGCCGCCGCAGCAGCGGGCTACCCCCTAGAGTGCTAGACAGCGGCGGCGGCCGGCATGGAGGTCGCCGAGGCGGCCGCTGTGCACGCCATGCCCCCTGCTGACGCCGCGGCCGAGGCGGCCGACGCCGACGCCGCGGCGGCCGCGGCGGCCGCGGCTGGCGGGCTGGCGCCGGGGCAGGACCAGGACGCCGCGACGATGCTGCTGGGTCTCGGCCAGGCTGCTGCAGAGGCGGCGGACGGGCTGGACCCGGATGCGGCGGCGGCGCTGCAGATGCAGCTCCAGCAGCAACAGCTGCAGCTGCAGCTGCTCCTCGCGCAGGCGCAGGGCGCCGCGGCGCCGGGGCAGGAGCCCCAGCTGCTGTCGCTGCTGCAGCTCGGCGGAGACGGCGCGCAGCTGCCGCCGGTCCTCGGGCTGAGCGGCGCGCTCGGCGCCGAGGGCGAGGGTGAGGGCACGTCCGACGAGCCCTCCGCCAAGCGTGCGCGCGTCGACGGCGGCGACGGCGACGACGAAGCGGCCGCAGCGGCGGCGGCGGCGGCGGCAGAGGGGCTCGACGCGGACGCGGCCGCCGCGCTGCAGGTGGCGGCGCTCACGCCGGAGCAGCAGGCGCAGCTGCAGGCGATGCTGTCGCACGACCCCAACCTGGCCGCCACCCTGGCGGGCGCGGCGCCGCTGCAGCTGAGCGCCGAGGCGGGCGCCGAGGACCAGATGCAGCAGGTGATGGCGCTGCAGACGCAGATCCTGCAGCAGTGCATTGAGAGCGGCGACATCGTGCCGGGCCCGGACGGCATGCTGACGCAGGAGCAGCTGGCGCACCTGCAGCTGCAGACGCAGCTGGCGCAGCTGCAGCAGGTGCAGATGCAGCAGCTGCTGCTGCAGCAGCTCCAGATGCAGCAGGGGGACCTCATGATCGACGCCAACGGCGCGGTCACGCTCGCGCCGGCGCCGGACACGTCTATGGACGCCGAGGCCGGCCCCAGCAGCGCGGGGCGCAGCGGCGGCAGCAAGCACGCGCGCGGCGGCGGCGGCGGGCACCGGGAGCCGGCGGTGGTGCGGCGGCACGGCGCGGCGCCGGAGCGCACCATCACGCGCGACAGCCTGCGGGAGGTGCGCGGCGGGCGGGCGGGGCGCTGCCCACAGGGGCGTGGGCGTTGCGGCGTTGCCGTTTGGAACCCTCTCCGTCCCCGCCCTGCTGGCGCTGCCGTTGGGCGCATGCCGAGCGCGGCGGCGTACGCATGCGGCCCTCGGCCCACCCGCGAAAACAACCCCACCAACCCCACACCCACACCCCAACCCCAACCGCAGCTGTTCCACCTTCCGATCGAGGAGGCGGCCAAGGCGCTCAACATCGGCCAGACCATGCTGAAGCACTACTGCCGCAAGTTTGGCATCCCGCGCTGGCCCTTCCGGAAGCGGCAGTCCGTCACCATCCTCATCGAATCCATCGAGAACTTCTCACGCAACCGGCCGGTCAACGTGAGCAGAGGGAGGGGGGGTGTCTGGGGTGTTGCCGCGCGCGCGCGGGCCCGCGGCCGGCGCCGCCCCGCGCGCGTGGCGAGCGCGCACCGCGCGTGCGCTTAGAATCATGGCCTGCAGCGGCGGCGGCGCGCCACCCCCGCGCTCTCCGCCCCACTCGGCGACGCCCCCCCCCCCCCCCCCCCCCCCCCCCCCCCCCCCCCCCCCCCCCCCCCCCCCCCCCCCCCCCCCCCCCCCCCCCCCCCCCCCCCCCCCCCCCCCCCCCCCCCCCCCCCCCCCCCCCCCCCC